>VDFB02317889.1:0-11856 GCA_007258455.2 Sequoia sempervirens | reverse complement strand
ACAATCAAAAATAGGTATCCTATTCCCTGGATTGATGAGCTGATAGATGAGCTACATGGTGCCCGTTGTTTTTCAAAAATAGACTTGAGATCGAGGTATCATCACATTTGTGTGAGGGAACAGGACATTGAGAAAACAACCTTTTGTTGCCATTGTGGACACATTGAGTTTGTGGTTATGCCATTTGGGCTGACCAATGCACTCGCTACGTTCTAGTCCACTATGAATAGGATCTTCCAATCATAACTGAGGAGGTTCGTACTTGTTTTCTTTGATGACATCTTGGTATACAACAAGGCTTGGGATGAGCATATTTCCCATCTAGATACGGTACTAGGTATTCTAGATAGCGAGTCCTTGTATGCCAAGGAATCAAAATGTGATCTGGGTATAATGGAGTTGTTGTACTTGGGCCATATTATCAACATAGAGGGTGTGCATATGGATCTCGACAAGGTCAAAGTTGTTGTTGAGTGGCCGACTCCCAAGAATCTTACTCAGCTTCAAGGATTTTTGGGCTTGTGTGGTTTCTACCACCGATTTGTTAGTGGGTATTCATTCCATGCAGTGCCACTTATAAACCTGACAAAGAAAGCTGCATTCTTGTCCTATCCTTGCATTACCAGATTTCACTAGACCCTTCAAACTTTAGTGTGATGCCTCGAGTGAAGGTATTGGCGGGGTCCTCATGCAGGACAAGCATCCGATAGCTTTCGAGAGTCAGATCTTAAGAGGACTAGAGAGGAGCTACAACATTTATGACAAGGAGATGTTGGCCATCATGCATGCATTGGCCAAATTCAAGAAGTACCTTGTGGGCAGCAAATTTTGTGTTAAGACCGACCATTACAACTTGAGGCATTTCTTAGGGCAGCGAGATCTCAATGATCATCAGCAGAAGTGGGTTAGTAAGTTGCAATCATACGACTTTGACATTGCGTATGTCAAAGGGACTCAAAACATTTTTGTTGATGCCTTATCTCGTCGACCACATCTAAGCTCCATGGTCGAGATTTTAGAGAACTGGAGACATCTGATTTTAGCCGAGTATGCCAAAGACTCTTGGGCTTTTGGCATTGTTGAGGGTTCAGTGCAGGATAGCCGATGTTCAGTTGTCAATGATCTTATCATTTACAAAGGGAGGATTTTTTTGACCCCAAGATCAGAAATGAAGAACACGGTATTGAGGGCCTTTCATGATGCACCTATGGCCAGACATCCAGGGTATTTCAAAACTTACAGGCAGGTTTGGGAATGTTTCACATAGAAAGGACTCAAGTCAGATGTCCTTTGATATGTCAGAGAGTGTCCTGTTTGTCAGCAAAATAAACAGGAGCACACCTATCCTACTAGGTTACTTTAGCCACTTCCAATTCCTGATAGGAAGTGGGAATGCTTGTCAATGGATTTCATTACGAGCTTGATGAAAGCCTAGGGTAGAGACTGTATCTATGTAGTTGTTGATCGCCTCACCAAGTATGCTCATTTCTTTCTGATAGCAGCTACATGTTCAGCTACATAGGTAGCAGAGTTGTTTTTCCATGAGGTGTTCAGGTTGCATGGGCTACCCCGGAGCATCGCCAACGACAGGGATAGTCGGTTCTTGAGCCACTTCTAGAAGGAGCTATTCAGGTTTTGTGGGACCGAAGCCATCCTAAGCACCAGCCACTACCCCCATGTGATTGATGGTCGATGAGATTGTGAACAAGTAGTGGAAGGTGGATACCTCTAAACTATATATAGAAAAAGGGTTGGGTGGAAGTGAATCTTATCTTTAGGAGTATCATATGAGTAATACCACTCACCACATGTCAATCTCAGATGCTCCATTGATGACCTTTATATGGACTATGAGGTCTAACTTCTTGATTTATCAAGGAGGACAAATGCTCCTGCTGCCGTGACCTTTACGTGGAGAACCAGATATTTGATGTCTCCGAGCATATTTAGAAGGCACAAAATCAACAAAAGCAGTATGCGGACCAGAGGAGAGTTGAGCGTTCTTTTGAGGTTGGGGATATGGTGTATTTGATGTTGCAGCCCTATCGCCAGTCTACTCTCAGGAAGAGTGGTGCGGAGAAACTCAATCTGTGGTACTACGAACCCTTTAGGATCATCAGACGGGTAGACAAGGTGGTTTATGAGTTGGATTTCCTACTGTGATAGCGTACACAATGTATTTCATGTGTCATGCCTCAAGAAGGTGTTAGGACATCGTGTTGTTCCTTCCACAACTTTACCACCCTTGGATGATGAGGGGAAATTAATTCTAGTGCCAGAGGTCATTTTGGATGTCAAAGAGAGATAGTTGTGGAGATGGGTCATCAGGGAGTATTTGATTAAATGGAAGGACTTGCCGGTTGAGGATGCTACATGGGAGAGTGAGGAGATTCTACAACATTCGGAGTTGAGATTGCTTGGGGACAAACAATTTCAGGAGGGCGGACTGTGATATCCCTTCTAATTAGGAAAACATTGACTTAGGAATGCACCATCACAACCCTCGTAGGCTAATGGTTCTGGATAGAGGGTCACTTGGATGGGCACTTGGTCATCAAATTGCAGTGTTGATCTCCAGAGTATGGTGGCAGGGTGAATTGTTGCGTTTAGCATGATACTTGTGCTTAAAATTATGATACTCACCTTTTATTTCACCATCTTTGGCCTAGGGACCATGCGTCTTTAAAATGAGGGGGTCACTTTATATTTTTCAGTTACTATTCATTCATAAAGTGAAAAAGTTATAACTTAAGTGAATAGTGCTCACTTTTTATGAATAGTGTTTTCAATGTAAAATTATAAATATCAAGAGAGGAAGTTCAACCCTCTTCATCCATGAGTTATTTTGGCTTCATTGACTTGGGAGTTTGGCTTTGGAGGAAGAAGGAGGCTAGGGTTTCCTGATTTCTTGCAGTTGGTAAGCCAGGAGGGGCTTTGTTCTTCGCATTTGAGCTGCTTGAGGGTGTGAAACACCACCTTAAGGTTGCTGGTCAGTTTTTGGTTGCTTCATTTTGGAGACACAAGTTGCTGTTTGTAGGTTATTCGAGCATTTTTTGAGTGTGTTTTGGCTGCCATAGACTCCAATCACGTTAGCACGGGAGCTGCTTGCTTTTTGAAGCGTTTTGGGGCTATTTTGAAGAGCTACAGCCAACCGCCTTCTCTTGAGGGTTTCATCAGCACAAAGAAAGGAAAACGCCTATCTTGAGTGGCTGCAACTTCACCAAAAGGGGGCGCCCTTGCCCTAGGAAGCCTTCCAATTTGGATTTTGGTGGGAGAAGTTTGTATTTCAGCTGGTGTGAGCAATTTAGTGGGGTTTGGTACTGTAGCAAGTTACTATTCACAATGTTATAAGGCTGTAAGTTAAAGTTTAGTATAAGATATATTTAGTTTTTAATCAAATGTAAGTTATATGTTGTATGCAACTTATTATCTAATGAAGAAGTCATATTTGGCCACTAAATTGAGCAATAAACTCAAGGTTGTTTCAGTAGTTTAGTATTTGAAGTTTCCATGTATATAATTATTGGTACCTTTAGCATTATTGGCATCAAACTCAAAAATAGAAAAAAGAAGAAATACAAACCTAAAAAAAAAAATCAGACTTACAAAACACAGTGAAAACAAATCAAACAGGAGCGGTGGAACACTACAAACTAATGCATGCCTTGTTTGTGAAAGTGCCCAAGAAAAAAGGAAACCCAAGGGAGACAAGGAAGGAAAGGGTAAGTATAAAGGACAGTCTAAAACCAATGGTAAGAGTAAGGTAATTTGTTGGAACTTTGGGAAACCAGGACATGCAAAGAAGGATTGTAAGAACAAGTAGGAGAGTTCTGATTCTTCTACAGAGGAGTCCTCAGATGATAGTAATGATGCATTGGTTATTTTAGCTAATATTGTTTGTGATAACTCTTTGATTCATGTTTCAAAGTGATCTTCATAGAGAGGATGGTACTCATGATGCCATGTGTGACTCGGTACCACAGTTCAGTGGGAGTTGTTGGTAGTGACGTGGATGCATCATTGGTAAGGTTATCTTCATGTGATTGAAGATATGGTTTTTTATTGGTTTAGAGTGGTTTCTATTATGTCAGCTAGCTGCTCTTGGATTCTAGATTAGAGTTTTGGTGTATACAAGCATGTCTCTTGAGACAGATGTATGTTATGGTGCGATCTCCCTAAGAGTAGATGGTTAGATCGCGGATGTCATGTTTATGTTCAAGATTGAGCTTTGAGCATTGATCTTGTGTAGCTCTCTTATGTATTGTAAAACATTAATCATTTGTTTCTGATTACTTCCCTAAAGTATGATAGCAAGCATGTTGCATTTGGAGTTTGACATGGATTGATTGGTTACAGGTCCTCATGGATACTTGGAGAAATAGGTGAGGCTTGAGTTCTCTTATGGTTAGAGACATGTGTTGGAATGGTTACTAGCAAGAAAAAATTTTCCAACAGAAAGACACCAGGTCACACCTTGGCTGGAATGAGTTCAACACACTGATGGTTACACATGCCTGCAAAGAGGCAGCTTGGTTATAAAGACTTGGGAGAGGTATTGGTTTTAATTGCAAGAAAATTAGACTTGAATGTGATAGTCAGAGTGCTATTTGTTTAGCCAAAAATACTATGTATCATGCCTGCATGCTAATGTTGATATTCAAGATCACTTGTGTGAGAAATGCGCTTCGAAAGTGGGAAGGTATTAATTGAGAAAAGTTGACACTTTAATTAATGTTACAGATTATATTATGAAACCAATTCCTATAGATAAGTTCTCTTGGTTTTAATCATTTTCTTGGAGATTCATGATTATGTAGGTTGTATTTGAAGTTGGCATGGATTGATTAGTTGGTAGGAAGGCCATTGGCCTTAAGTCTCTATACTTGATTTATGGATTATTCCTTGTTTAGAATAATTGCAATGTATAATGTCAAGGGAGAATGTTGAAATAGGGATGCCATTTAATTGCAATCCTAAACATTATTTATTTCAAGCGTATCTCCTAAGTCCTTGGAAGCAAGCCAACACTAGATTGTAAGCATTTCTAATATTTGATGAAATAATCATGTTGAATTTGTAATTAATTCTAAATGTTAGGAACATGTGAGGGCTATTCCATTATGAGTTCCTAATAATAGGGCACATGGGTGCCCACGGTGATTAATCACCTTGAGTTCGGCTATAACCATTCAGTAAGAGATAACACTTCCGGGAATGCATGTAAAGATACCAGAGTTAGGGTTTGATGTTTGTACGCATGAAATTCATTTTACCAAAATCACTATTTAGTTTATTTAATCTGGCCATGGTTCAATTATCTCTCGGCTAGTTTTAGTTGGAATGCTGGCTGGACTTCAATTAACTTGGAATGCGGCGACTAATGACTTGAGCTGCATGACATAATAGGACTACCTTCGCCATCATGGGATGACCATTCCTTGGCATGAATGGTGGAGAGAGATGTTTCAGTTCACAGAAAATGACTTGGACCCACCTTGGGCGCCCAAGTTGGCTTTTTGGAATTAACTCCTTTGCATGATAAGATATTTTAGAAGGCTAAGTTAAGTGGGCCCTCTCTTGGGTTCCTACTTTGAGGATGAAGCCTTGAATATATTTACAAAATAAAGGTTGAGTTGGCACTTTAGTTTGGGACACCCAAATGCATGAAGATGAATATTTGACATTGTTCTTCATAGTTAAACTCTACTTGGAAGAGATAGGTGTACCTTTTAGGGACAGGGCTTGAGCATTGTAATTGTAACTCATATTGAGTTTACAAAGTTGTTTATTGCCTATATATCTCAAGCAAGTTGAAGAGAGTTAGTATCAGTTTTATTGCAGGTTGTGAAGATCTGGTGAAAGAAAAAGAAGCATTTTCAAGCAAGAATTGGAGTTATTATAATCTACTTCAAAGATTAAATAATACATTGATTCTTGGTGGAGTTTTTCCCTGAAAGGGTTTCTCCATGGTATATGTTGTGTATCTTCTAATATCTTGTCTAATTCTTCTACAACCTTTTGTCTTGATTCTACAAATGATAAAATGAATTAATCAGATAATCACCCACAAAGAATCTGTAACAAAGGAAAGAATACATATTTAGATCAGCAATCATAAAGTTTTATAAAGTATTAAGCTAAGAAAACACCTCAATTTTCAACATTTACTAAGTGGATGAAGGAGTTTGTGTTTCAATTCCTCTTAGATGTAGACAAATTGGCAACTTATTTAGACAAATTTAAGAGAGTTAGAGCTATAGCATTTTAAAATTAACTTCATAAATGAAACTTTAAAGATAAAAATATAAACAAAATATTAAACTTGTGATAAAAATTTGATCTCAAAAGGTTGTAGGTGTGTGAATGATTGGTCATGGAAGTACCACCAACTATGCATGTCAACTCTAAACTTGTCCCACAAACTATCAATATTGAAGTGTACAAAATATATGAGCTCAATCCCTTTTTCACATTTTAAGATCCTAGAAGAGTGTATAAAATGTTTCCTTGTACTCTTTGTTGACTTCAAAATCTTTATATGGGGGAACCCTCATCAACATACAAAGGATCCAAACATTGTACTATTGGGGGTTCAATGTGAAAGAAAGATGATGTAGTGGGGTGTTCATTATGTTTCATATGTGTTCAATTTTTTTTGTTTAGTTCTTTAAAAAGAGTTTTTCTAGGATCTTTCTCTTTCTCATTTATGATGGTCTTTATCTTCTGAATCATTGAGTTGGTGCCATCATAAATCTCTCCTAAAAAAGGTCTATCTATGTTAGAATAATAGGTCATAATCAAAATGGGTTTGGTGAAATTGAAAAGATATTCCCACCAAATGTCATCTAAGATCATTCACTTGATGTTTGTTGTCCTTTAGTGTTAGATTTCCTCCACATGTGCTAGATTGCCTCCATATGACCTAAGTTTTGATAAAGACTATGTTAAAAGTGTTTCTTAGACTTTCACAAGTGATGTCAAGATGATTATGTTGGAGGAAAAATGGGTTTCAATGACCTATTCAAAAATCAAAATTACAAGTATTAAAAGCAAAGTAGAAATTGTAGTTAACTTAAAAAAAGAATAAGTAAATTGAAACATTAAAATATTAAAATAAAGCTTATTGTCTCTTACCTTTAGTAGCTCCAATTGTGAGAATGTTCTAAATATGTCTTGTGACATGTGGTGGTTGGTGATGAGCATTTGGATGCCTTTAGCCTTAGCATAACTATTTGATCCAATTAATTTTGATGCTATTTTTTTTTAGTGTAAGGTTGAGAGAGTGGACAACACAATGTTTCAAAAAGATGTGAATAACACTCGACCAATAAACTATTTGCTTTACAAATTTTGGCATTGTTCGTTATGATTCAAACAATGTTTTAAGGCCTCATTATCTTAATAGCCACCAAGAGGATGTTAGCAATAGATGCACCATCCTTTGCTTGTCCTTCACAATCCATTGCCTTAAAAAATATTTCTCTTATAGGAAACACTACAATGACATTGATCAATGATCAATTTTTTTACATCTATTAATCTATCAAAAATGATGTACAATTATATCTCAACCCACAAATCCCTTACGAGTTTCAATGAATGCTCCACAAACTTAACCTTTTTTCTAATATAACATGCCATATACCTTTTCAAAATATGGGCCCTTGTACCTTTTTGATAATTGCTATCAATATGTGTTGCCAATATGGTGAGTGAACACCATTGAAACCCAATCTGTTTGTATAGATATATCTCATAATGTTTTGTAAGAGAAAGAAAATCAAGTAGCATTGTTTAAGGATGCCACACAAATGTTCTTTCACTTGCTTGTATGATTTTGAATACTTGATACCGCACCTATTGCAAATCTAAGTATAACTCGTACAACCTGGACTTACTATACCATTTTGATACATTTCTAATGGGGAGAATTTGGGCCTATTTTGAAGTGGGGCCAACCCATGGAGCTATAATTAGCTACCATTGTAATCCTTATGACAACAAGTTCGACAAATAACACATTTGAAACAAATGAAAAAAAATATAGAATCCAACTCATTTAAAAAATATGATTTTTTTCTATAAATTCATAGAATGAAAACAAAATAATAATTTCAAAACAAAACAAGAGTTCATTTGTAAAAAATAATAATAGAAAAACGAAAAAAAAATACCTCTTTTGCAAAAATCTTCCTCTACAATCTCGTGGACAATGAACGTGCTTTTGTACACACATAGGAATAGAGAAACCAACCACTTTAGAACCTTCACAAACTAACCTTCAACTCTATTTGTGTGATGGAAAGCAAGAATTGAAGTTCAACAATGATGAAAACAATCATACAATGTTGGAAAGTATGTTTTGCGATCACAACGAGGGAAATTACTTTGTTTTTGTCTTTCAAATACCTTAGAATACACATGGAGTCATTTTCATGCATATAAGTCAAACTTAAATGTAAAATATAATTAAAATATAAAAAACATTAGAAAGCTAGTGGGTTTGTCGTAACAATAGAGATACATGTCTTTTGGGATTAAGGTCTCTCGACCTTAGTGAGTCCCATGATTATTTATTTAATAATTTTCCCCTAAGTTGTTGATTTAATTTATTAAATGCAATAATAATTATTTCGAACTTGCTAAGTCATTTTTTGGGACCCAACAGAGAGTTGGCATCCTACATGCAAGGTGTGAAAAGGAAAAATTGTGACACATGTCACATGGGAACTCCATTGGGAAAAGGAAATTGTTTCTACCTCTAAAATGGGTGCCATGATGACATGTGGTAGTTTGTTTTAGAAGCAAGCATTGGCAGGGTCCACTTGTGTGAGTGTTTATCTCTTCAGAAAAGCAGACAAGGAAATTTGACACCTGTCACCTAGGCATTCATTTGAGCATTGAAATTTGTAAAAACCTTAAGGAAGAGCGCCCTTATTCCATGTGGAATGTATTTGATTTGTTGACTGAAGCTTTGAAGGGAAACTTTCTTAATGGAGACTGACTAGGAGTTGTGGGTGAGTTATATTTTGGCAATAAAACTAATTTTCTCTATGGGACACCTAGCATGTGAGGTTGCTTGTTTTTTGAACCTGCAAGCCTTGCATGTTGTTGCATGATAGTGCATGTTTGATAGGTTGCTAATTAGGTCACTTGGGACTTGTACATGTTGTCAATTTCAGTTTGCATGCATGCAAAGACTGGGAGATTGACACATGGCAATACCCTATGCCCATGTATGAGAAGTATATATTTATGCCTTCACGCATTTTATGTAAGGTGGAGAGATTGTAAATCTGTATGTCATTATGCTATAGGATTCACTCTAGAATTTGTATCGCAATGAATCAACACCTACAAGAGCATAGACTTTGAACATTGTATTGTAATAGCTTTTTACTAGAATATAATTGATTTGTGCTTTGGTGTGCGATATTTTTTCCAAAAGGGTTTTCCCATGTAAAATTTGTGTGTTGTGGTTTATGTGTTTAAATATAAAAAAGCTTAATTGCATGTGCATTCTTAAGTTAACTGTAAAAGTAAAAGATTTGAAATAAATTTTTATAGCCTCTCTCTTGATTGATTTGCATTAGGGAAGTGTTTCCACACTCGGATTTCCTTTTAGTTGGTATCAGAGCTTGACCAATTTTTTTATCCTTGTTGGGTTTGAAGGGTTTTTTGTGCATATCTAGATTTAGTAGGAATTCTTGTAGAGGGAGCATTGTAAACTTATTTGTAGTTTTAAGATGGGAAGCACATCTAGAAGAATAGAGACGGGGAAATTTAATGGAAACACTTTTGAGTTGTGGAAACTCAAAATGGAGGCTATGCTTGTAGAAAAAAATCTATTGGCTGTAATATCTAGTACAAAACCAACAACAACCTCACAAGAGGATTGGAATCTATAGGATCGGAAAGCCAAGGGTTTGATAAGACTCTATTTGGCTGATTTTGTGCTCTTGAATGTCCATGAGGAGAAGACTGCAACTAGTCTTTGGAAGAAGCTTTGTGACATTTATCAAGGGAAATCCTTGGTAAATAAGCTTTTCTTGAGAAAGAAGTTGTATTCTCTAAGGATGGAGGAAGGAGGGTCAGTTTCCACTCACTTGAATGCATTCAATATGCTAGTGGCTTAACCGGGTTCTTTTGGTGTGAAGATTGATGATGAGGATTGTTGCATGCTTCTGCTATGTTCTTTTCCAGACTTGTGGGATCACCTAGTAATGGCTATTGGAAGTACAACGACCATTTTTAAGATGGAAGATGTGGTTGCTTTGTTGTTGTTTGGAGAGATATAGTGAAAGTATTCTGAGGTGGCCAAGGAGGCCCTATCTATTCATGGTAGATCAAAGGAGAAAGGAAAGAAAAAGAACAAGAAGTCTAATTCCAAGTCTTCAGGGAGATCTAAGTCTCCTAGTAAAAATTCCAAGGCTAAATGTTGGAACTACGGTAAATTTGGTCATTTCCTAAAAGATTGCAAAGAGGAGAAAAAGAAGAAAAGTGATAAATTTGATTTTAAATCCTCATATGAAGATGCAAATGCATTTGTTGCAGCCTTGGTAATACATGCATTAGAAGATGTGTGGTTGATTGAATCGGGTGCTTCTTTCCACATGACCTCTTATAGAGGTTGGTTCTCAAAGTATGAAGAGTATGACGGTGGGAAGGTGTATTTGGGTGATGAATCTCATGTGAATATTGTTGGTCATAGAAGAGTCAGGATCCAATTACCTGATCATAGAGTGGGGGGAATTGATGGTGTTTTGCACATCCCTATTTTGGCATGAAACCTACTCTTAGTAAGTTGGGTGATGCAAGAGTGCAGGTTGTTTCTCGAGTGGTGGATGCAAGATGACCAAAGATGTTATGGTGCTTACTAAGGGTGTTTGGATTGGCACCTTGTATAAGCTAGATGCATGCATGGTTTAGTGCAATAGTACTTTTATAAAGTCCAAGAAAAGGGATTTGGATTCTTCATCCTCACCATTAGATCGAACAAAGAAGACTGTGGTGTCCACATTTGATGGTCATGCTTTCTGGGTACCTAAGGGTGCCAATGCTTTGGAGATGAAGCTCCTAGTGGAGAAGAAAATTTTACAACACCAAAGGCTTGGCCATATTGGTGAGAAGGGTCTTAAAGCCCAAAAAAATAAGAGCCTTGTGGAAGGCCTTGATGATTGTAATCTTGAGTTCAATTTTTGCAAACATTTTATATATGGAAAACAACACTATGTTTTATTTTATTCTAGTTCTCATAAATCTTCTTAGGTTTTGGATTATGTGCATTTTGATGTGTTTGGTCTAATTAATTTTCTTTCGTTGTCTAGATCTATGTACTTTGTCTCATTCATATATGACTATTCTAAAAGGACATTTGTGTATTTCCTCAAAAGTAAATTTGAAGTTTTCAGTCAGTTTAAGGAGTTCAAATCCTTGGTTGAAAACCAAACTGGTAGGAAAATTGAGTGCTTGAGGATGGATAATGGTAGTGAGATTTGTTCCACACAATTCAATAGGTTCTGTAAGGACCATGGGATTGAGAGACATGAGACAAATCCATACACCTCACAACAAAATGGAGTTGCAGAGAGGGTGAATAGAACATGGTGGAGAGAGCTAGGAGTATGTTGAGTGGTGTTGGCCTTTAATAGAATTTCTAGACTAAAGTAGTAGCCAATGCATGCTATCTTATTAACAAATCTCCTACTTTGATACTTGTTGAAAATACATCTATCGGTGAAGTGGAGAACAAGGCAGTGAGGTATCTCAGAGTATTTGGTTGTGAGGCATATGCTCATGTGCCCAATGTGAAAAGATCTAAGTGGAGAACAAGGAAGTGAAGTGTATCTTCATCAA
>VDFB02317885.1:0-13286 GCA_007258455.2 Sequoia sempervirens | reverse complement strand
GTGGTTTGGAACTGAAGAGAAAAACAAATTGTCTATGGTTAGTTGGGAGAAAGTGTGCACTCTAAAAGGTGTTGGAGGGCTAGGGATAATGAGAATCAAATTGCTTAACAAATCCCTAACTGCTAAGGTGGGATGGAACCTTTTGGAAGGGTCTATGGATTGGGTGAAGATTTTCCAAGCTAAGTATTTGAAGAACAAAAATATTGGTTGCTTCCTCTCATCAACTGATCTACCCAGTGGGTTTGTTCTATGGAACCATCTTATTAAAATTAAAAATGTGTTGAAATCGAGGATTAGAAAGAGGATTGGTAATGGTAAAAACATTGATTTCTAGAAAGATATTTGGATTGAGGCTTCCCCTCTCTCCTCAACTAATGTCTTTAATCCCCTTAAAAAAATATTGACAAGGATATGTGGCAAAAAGGTGTTGGACTATGTCAATTGGGAGGTGGAAGAACCTAAATGGAAGGAGTTCAACTTGATGTTAAGGAGTGTTAACTTTAGAGGTCAAAGACATATCAACTGGGATCCGATTCTGTTAAGGTTACACAATCTCATAGGGGAGGTGAACTAGTTCTCTATTGAAAGGGAAGATGAATGGGTGTGGAAGGGGAACTCTTCAGGTTGTTTGTCTATTAAACATGTGATAGGTTGTCATTAGGTCCTAACACTTAAGTTAATAAACACATTAATATATTGACCAGGTAGTGTCCAAAGACTGTATGCAATAGAAGACATCTCAACTATCTCTCTCGGGTTCTGTAAATACCAAACAACTGAAATAAAACTATAAACTAAGAAGCCACTAAACTTAGAAAGTAGGAAATCATCTATCTAGAAAGCTTGAAATAACTACAATAGAAAGCATAAAACTATGAATCTTAAAAGCATAACCACTAAACTAGGAAGCATGGAAATGATTAAACTAAGAAATGTATAGATTGTTGAATTAAAACTGGTAAAGAAACTAGGAAACATTGATCTAATCAAAAGATAACAATCTAAAACAACTAGCAAAAAATGATTTAGCAATCTAAAACAACTGAAAGAAGATGCTCTAGAATTTCAGACACTAAATTCAAAGACTACGAACTCAACTACAACCTACAGGATTGATTTTGATATAATTACACATATGAAAGTAAGTTCCAATTTTGATTATTATCTACTAAAGGAAAGTACACAATTAGAAATAAAATACTTATCTATCTAATCTATAACCCTCGAGTGGTCAACTCTTGGGTGCTTCTACACCTATCTTAGATCACATGCATTGTAGCTCCAAATTATCTCATTCAAAGAACTCCATTCACATCATTCAATAACTCTAAAAGTGGTGGGAAAAACTCATTTTATTCATATGAAAAGTATAACTTAGAAAACATATTGGCAACATAACGATATTCTTCTATATTCATCATTTTTAACAGTTACATATTTATATGAAAGAGGCTAACAAAATCCTAATTTTTAGTAGATAAAGTCTTCAACTGATTGTCAACAACTAATAGACTTTAAATCCCATGACATGAGATATTAAAGAATCTCGACACGAGCCATAAAGTCTTTAGAACTGAAAATAACATAAACTTATGAAAACTCGGTCCATAATGCATGCTCCTGAAGTTTTGACCCCCATTCACTTGTCTTCAACTATGTTGAAATGCACATTAAAACCTCTTTGACTGGAATGGTAACTGATGGTGGAAGTTGACTTGTCGAATAATCAAGAACTAAACCATTAAGTCAACATAAATTAGCTTATTTTGACTAATTTCAATAAATAAAGATTGTACGCTTATTCACATAAAGAAAGCAATTACTTATCTTATAGATCATTAATTGGCAGGGTAAGGTTGGCTGAAAGGTTTAAGGTTAAGTATTGAGTCCATTATATTGATGAGGTTATTTTTACCTCATCAACATGCTTATGATGAATTGGCTAAACCCCTTATTGATAACAAATACCATCACTAGGATAAAGTGTGGATTAAAAACCTAGTGCCAAAAATCAATTGTTTCTGGTGGGCTACTTCACATGGAAGAATTCTAACTATTGATAACCTGGTTAGGAGAGGATTTCAGCTTGTTAATCGATGCATCCTTTACAAGTAGGATGAAGAGTTTATTATGCACATTTTCTTTCACTACCAATTATCTAGAGAAGTGTATTAATTTTTCCTTCCTTTGTTGTTCACTGACTGGGTGTTTCCCCATACTATGAAGTCTTTTGTTGAAAGTTGGTCTAATTTCCCTTTCTCCCATAAGGTAATTGTGGATCTTTGGAACCAAATTCCCCCCTTCTTAACCCAAGGAATATGGAAGGAAATAAATAATAGGATCTTTAGGGAAGTTGAGAGAAGCAACTATGAGGTTTGTATGATCATAAAAGCACAGGTTTAGGAAAATATGGATGCGGGAGGATACAAATTCTCAAAAGTATGGCCAAACTACAAAGAGATGAGAATTAAGCAAGTTTGGGATCTAAGGAAGATCTAACTAATCTTAATTGGACCATAATTTTGGCTAGGAAGTCTACTATGTGGGTTCCTCCTGAAAGAGAGTGGATTAAGTGTAATTTTGGTGGGTGTTCTAAAGGTAACCTAGGTATGGCTGGGGCGGGAGGTCTGCTTAGAAACCACTTAGGTGACTACATTGTGAGTTATGGTGTTAATTTTGGAGTCTTCTCTAATAATAAAGCAGATGCTATGGTTGTGTGGGGGGGCATAAAGACTCTAAAGGATTATTGTTTTAAAAAGGTTATTCTAGAAGGAGATTCAAAGTTAATTGTGAACATTTTGAATGGAGGTGCCATAATCCCCTAGAAATGAAAAGAAATCATTGATAAATGTTTGTCCCTTATGAGTTTCTTTACTCATATCATGGTGTAACATGTGTTTAGATAAGGGAATTCTTTCACTGACTGTGCAACCAACAAAGTGTTGAAGTGTAATGGGTGGACCCGCTGGGTTAATAATCAATTACTGATGTCATTAAAGGACAAGGTTCTAAAATAAAATTTTCAATATGTATACAACTTACAAAGATGATGGTTGGGAGTGGCGGAGGAAGTATTTGTGATCTTGTGATATAAAGAGAAATAATGATGAAGAAAGTGGTACGGTGTCGAGCAAGAAGACCTCCTCAGGAGAAAAAGGTAATAATTATCTCTTTCCTGTGATGGTTAAGGATCACATGGCATTAATCGTTTAAACAAACCAGCGCCGCAAAGTCCCCGCAACAACCCAAACCGAAAATGACTTCGGCGTTTGAACGAATGTTATCACGAATCATTCGCAGCAACAATGAACTAAAATCCTGAAACGGTGAATACCAACCATTCTAAGTCTTTGGGAAATTTCTGAATCATGCCATTCGTTCACCAACAGCGCTTTGCAAGTTTGTGTTTCGCCGCAGAGGCCGCATAAATGCTCCGTACAACCAGCAACTCGGTATGGACGGGCAGCCACCGAACCTAACACTTCAAAACGACCCACATATCTTTCGTCAAAAGTGCTTTACGGTCCCTGAGCCTGGACACAACTGCGCCCTACCTGCAAATTTACTAATTTTGGAGGAAGGGAATGGTAGCGAACCTGGCGCCGGAACCCGGCGCGTGACGCAGCTCATTTGCAGCCAGTCGGCTCAAAACCCGGCGGAACGGGCTGGTATCAAAGAGCGTCGACCACCAACCACTGGATGACAAGCCATCATTTAATGCACAAACATGTCAGATGGTATTTTTGCTAATTTTGAAGGAAGATATATGACAGTTCACACTTACCATTTTCCATTGTTGAATCATATTCAACACAATGAGAGAATTAATTTTCCCTTTTATTTACTATCTTCCTTGCAATTTAATATTGAAAAAGGTGTGAGCCCTCCCCTACATCAAGGATTAATGCTTGCCCTTTACAAGCATGCCTTAGCTTTGAACCCTCATGGAAACCCTTAAGTTGCTAGACTAGATAATGAGAGCCATAATGCTAGTGAAAATGTGGAACCTTTAGAGGAGGCTAACCCTGTTGAGGAGCCTAACCCTAGACCACCGCCCATTGTTGCTGCAAGAAATGAGTTAACCCCTACTAAAATCCCTTCCCCTGCTGCCAAAATCTCTAATCCTTCAACCCTTGTGGGTTTGAAGAATCTCGCTAAAAGCTCCATCAAGCTTGAGTTGGTTAAAGTGAATCTGGAGAAGTGCAAGCATTCCCATCTTCTCCTAGAACTGCCTAAGTCAAAGAAGATGAAAAAAGAGCTAATAATTCAAAGTGAAGTCATTACCATTAGTGAAGAAAATGAGGGAATGAAAACTGAGGACTTGAAGGATAGGAAGCAATGTTAGGGTAGTGGAGGTTGTAGATCCGCATGCCTAGCCAAGGCTGCATCCCAGGACAGGAAAGGGAAACAAAAAGCCACTGTTCATAAGGAGGAAGAGTTGGAGGTGGAAGAATTTGAAGCCCAGGTTGATGAAAAAGTGATGGGACAAAATTTGAAGATATTGCCTATGACATGGGTGAATAGGAAACTGAGGAGGAGAATGAAGATAACGAGGAGGAGGAGACCAAAATTGAAGAAGACCAAAAGAATGAAACCCTGACTGCTCCTGAAACTGAGAATACTGGCAATGAAACTACTTTTAAAGATTCTAGCATTAATTATCTGAAAAGTAGACTAACCTATATCCAAGTTCAAATGGACGATATGGAAAAAATATTTGGTCACGTTGATGAAGGTGACAAATGACCTAATGCACAGAGAAATGGTAGGTGCAATGTCTAGTCAAACCAAGATCAGTAGGAAGTTGAAAAAGATGGGAAATACATACAACTTGAAGGACATGGATGAGACCAAGGGACCTAATTAGAGAGAGTATATCTCCCTAATAGGAGATTATTGGGACCTGTTTGGAAAATCCAAGTAATGGATTTTTTTCTTGTTTCTTCTTATGGCTGCCCTACATTTTTTGTCATTCTATTTTAATATTCCATATTGCTATTTTCAAATAACTCTGTTATGGTCTTAGACTTGCTAGTATATGGTGGACCTGATAAATGGTCTTCGTAGTTTTAAGTACTCTATAGTAGTAATATTCTATTTTTGATTAAGTATAGTGGTTCTATGGTTACTGTTTTGTTGTTAGGCCTATGTGCCACCCTGGACATGCTATTTTTTATGTTGGCTGGTGGTGCTGTTTTACCCACCCTATTTCCTTTTTTGAGTTTTGGCTGTAACCATGGGATTAGGGCCCTTCCCCTACTAATCTAATAAAAAACAATATAATAGTAGAGATAGAGGGGAGTTATTCAAATTTAATCATGACAACAGTAATAACAACAATTATAATCTAGGGTAAAATTCTAGGTTAATGTAAAATAGCATAAAAAGTAACCCTAAACCAACAATAGAACACAAATAAGCATAAAAACATGAAATATAAAGCAATATCACCATAAAGTCTTCATGCCATCATTGATTCACCTCCATTTCTCTTCTCCATCTTGCTTGAATGTACTTATGCCCTCATTTTGAGTGTAATAATAAGCCTATAACAATGACTAGCAAAATATTGAAGATTGTTGTCTCACACTAGCAACACGTACTTGCATATGAACTAGAGATGATGAAAATGACAAGGGTAGGGTATTTTATAGAAAAGACAATTTTGAATAAAGGGATGAGATTGAATGTCAATAAGATGTGTCGATCAATGGCCAAAAATGAAAGTTGTAGTATGGAATAGGGTTAGGGAAAAATTAGGGTAAATGATAAGAATGAATGGCTAGGATTGAATTATAAGATAATTCAATCAAAGGCTAGAATTAAATGAGATGCCAAGAGATAAGATTTGATGTGGAAGATAAGATTGACATAGGAAAAGAGGTAGGAGAAATTCAAATGAATAATTAAATAATAAAAGTATTATTTACTTATAGAGGGCATGTGACAGGTTGACTTTTTCATTAAATAACAATTTAATTCAAAAGTGGGACATGGGTAATTAAATAATAAATACATTATTTAATTAAAGAAGACATCTGACAAGCTGATTTTTGAATTAAATAATA
Source organism: Sequoia sempervirens (assembly GCA_007258455.2). Taxonomy (NCBI): domain Eukaryota; kingdom Viridiplantae; phylum Streptophyta; class Pinopsida; order Cupressales; family Cupressaceae; genus Sequoia; species Sequoia sempervirens. Next base: position 7,218 of record VDFB02317885.1, on the reverse strand, counting down.
ATTTAATTCAAAAATATGAAGAAGATGACAAATTAGTAGGCAATTAAATAGATAAAATTTATTTAATTTAATGATAGAAAAGGCTAGTGGGGCAGTGGGCCTAGCTCGATTGGCTAAAGCATCTTGTTGCAGGCAAGAGGTCACGAGGTCTAGTCTCCCCACCGTCCCCGTGGTACCAGAGGGCGTGCCGCGCCAACACCATCAGTCACATGAACAAATTTTTCCAAGCGCACTACAGTTTATAGGGGGATGGATACCTGACTAATTCCTGCATTCTAAAAAAAATGATAGAAAATGCTAGTGAATAATTAAATAATTAAAATAATTATTTAATTATAGTTGAAAGATGGATAAATGATTAAATAAATAAAATTTATTTAATTGTAGTAGAAAGGGACATTAGTGACGTAATTAAATAAATATAATTCATTTAATTAATCAAAAGAGGAAATATAAAGCTAGAAATGAATTAATTAAATAATTAAAATTATTCAATTAATAGAGGACTTATGACATTAAGGAATAATTAAATAATTAAAATTATTTAATTATCAAGGATGAAAGGGGAAGTGATGAAGAATTAGAGTTCTCTTAGGCCTAGGACAATTTTTAGTGTCTACAACAATAAATTTTAATCATGACAACAATACACTAGTACTATTTAACAATGGTTTATGACAATAGTATATCATCAGTATATTATATAACATTGCAACAACATTTGATTGTTTATATTTTAAAGTTTAGAAATTAAAATAAAAAAATGTAAAACTTAAAATTTAAATTCAAGTCTCAAATAGTCAAACTTCAATACAACTATGCCTCATCTAAGCTAACAATATTAAAAGACTTGTAATATGTGTCACTCTTTGGTTGAAGTTGTGGTTTGTCTAGTGGAATCCCAATTAGTCCTAGTTGCATCTCCTCGTCAATTTTCCTAACATCTTCAAGATCAATATCCCAACGAGTTGTTGGAGTCTACTGATCTATTCAATAATTTGTTGATCTTGAAGTTTCAAGGCACTATAAATTGCAACTAGCTTTTCTATCCATTTAGAGGTAATCTTGTTCATCTTGATTGAGTGGATGAAACCATAGGTGGGTCAATTCCTTTCTTAATAGAGGAAATAACAATCGATGAGAGTAGATGAATAACAAGTTGTTTCAAATTTGGTGTGTCCTTCCCATGAAATTTCCATCATCTAATGGGATTTTTTTGTGCAATAGTGACTTTGACCATCCTAGCCTCTGATTTGCTAAATGTAGGACCTTAAAGATTGAAAAATTGAAGCGACTACTCTTGAAGTATGGTTTCCTCCTCATTGTTATATATCTTATGAAGTGCCTTCATAAACCCATCCATTACCTCATCATTTTCAAAAAGAAGAATTTGGCCACCTCTAGGTGCATACCACTTGGGATTAAGAGCATAATTAGCCATATGAAAAGGGGTGTTCATTTTGTTCCACCTCTTTGTGACAATGAGCCTGATATGCTCCTCATAAAATTATAATTACAAAATCCTTGTCACAAATTGATTGCTTCATTTGATCAAGCATGATATCAAAAGTCTCATAAATTTATCCAAGGCTAAGAGAGTTTGTATTTGCATGCATGTTACCTCCAAAATAAGTGACATGATAGAGTGAATATATCTACAAGAAACATTTAAAAATTGACATTAACACTATTAAAATGTAAATTAATTGTTGGCAACCAGGATTGAAACCTCAGTCAAGCTAGGCTTGGCTATCCTGTTGCAACATGGAAACACTCTCTGATTTGTGGGTCAATCAATTGGTGAGAGTGATTCTCCAAAGTGGGTTGGTTCCCTCTAGCTAATCACCTAACCTATGAACTTTCGGGGAAAGGGGTAGGAAGGAAGCTGTAAAAATGAAACCTATAACTTAAGATGATCAGCTAGACATTCAGAGTTTTTGACAAAGACTTAACTCACAACCAGAGTTCTCCACAACATGCATGCTACCAACACTCATATGAGGTATAAAAATGGGAAGAATTGCAATAATATAAAGGATGTGGAGCGATGGTGAGCGGGAAAGGGAGTGGGGGAGGAATTTCAAATTCCTCTGAAGGTGAGAGTGATGGTGAGGTGGAATCTGAGGGTGATGATCGGTGTTGTAGGCTATTGGTCTTCCTTGGCAGTCAGTTATTCTTGTTGGATGCTTGGGGGAGAGTTTCCTCTTTTTTTTTTTGCTCTATCTAGGGTGCTTGTGTCGTCTATGGGTTATTTGTTTATGAGGTGGTTGCCTTTGGCCCTTTATCTTCGTCCTCGCTGGGGGGGGAGCTACTTTCCGCCGCATGGCGATGAATGGTTGGTCTTCCTCCTCGCAGGTTTCCTCGATCGCGGTGGTCTTGGGTTTGATCCTTCGGGTGATGTGGTTTTCGTTGCCGGATCTTCTTTGGTGCCTTTTCCATCCTTAGCTTGTCTGGCTTTCAGGCGTATACAAAGTGTCGGTCAGCCTTCCCACGTCATGGTTCCTCTATTCCGCCTAGGCTTAGTTGTGGATTAAGTCGTTTCTTGGCCCCGTGGTGCACTCCTTATGTTTTCTTTTGGGGTTGTGGCCTTCGTGGTTATGGTGGTAGGAGCCGCTGCAAGTGATGCAACCAATAGGAAAGTGTGGAAAACTCATGCTGTGATCTCCAGGTCCCTGGCCCCTGAGGGAATCTCTATTTCTATGGATGTTGGGTTTGCTATGGTCATGGCGGTAAGGGAACTCCAGCTTTATTCTTTCCCCTACCGGCCACCCCTTGCCCGCCTAGGGAGCTGGTTTTGCGATGTTCTCTACTTCTCTCGCTTGCGAGTCTTATACCCCATTCTTTGAGGAGCCCTTTGTAGTTGTTAGCTCTGCGTTGATTCTCAGGTTATTGTGTCTATTACCAATTTAATTTTTCACTTTGTCTTTTCTTCGATGACAAAGCTCATCTAGGTTGTTTTGCTAGTTGTGGCCTTGGTTTCTTTGGTGGACCCTTGGGCCTAGTCTCTTGAGGCCTTCTCTGTCTTTCTTTATGTTTATCCTTTGGATGGTGGAAGGGTGGTTGTAAGTCTATGGTTCCCTTGAGGGTTTTTTGGTGTTTCTGGGCTTCTTATGCTCTGCCCTTCCTTTTTTTTTTGGGTGTTTTGTTCTCTGGTTTGGTCTTGGAGCTATACATCCCTGCTTTTGAGGTTTTCAAGATTTTGGTCTTTCTGACTCTGGGCTCTGGAAGGTATGTTTCGGTGGGTTGTTTCCTGTGTCTTTGGGTTGCCTTATTACATATGGTGCATGGCCTCTGTTGGAGATGTCTTGCCTTTGTCGTTCTTTTAGGATGGTTTTCTTTTTCTGTTGGTGTGTTGGTGTCTGGTTTTCTCTTTCAGCTCTTTTGGTGGAGATGTGGGGTTTTCCATGTTGATTCTTACTTTGATGCCTTTATACAAGGGTTATTTAAGGGTTATACCTTTTTTTATACTTATACTTGTTGCTCTATGCTTCTGCCTCAAGAGGGTTGGGGCTTGTTTAAGGAGGTGATAGGTTTGGCCTCAAGTGGAGCTATTATTGTATCTATGGTGGATAAGAGGAAATTATGGTATAAAATTTCCTTTGAGACCTACTTTGAAGGATTGCTAGTCCCTTTTGTGATGAGATTGTTGATTTCCCTCGAGGGGGTTGTGGTTGTGTTTGATGCTATGGAGGATTTGTTGTACTTGTGGTTCAAGATGGCCTTTGAGGCCCTCTTTGAAGGATTGTCGATTCCTTTTGTGACAATTTTGTAGACTATTTTCAAGGGTGTTGTGGACTCCCTTGTTGCAAGAATCTCCTTCGTGGGTCGACTTTCAAAGTTTAGTCTGAAGACTCAGAGTTTTTTGTTGCCTTTAGTTGCTATGTGTTCTCTCTCTACTGGAGTGTGTGTTTTCCTCCTAGCTCCTCAAATGGTGTCTCCTATTGAGGTGGAATCCTCTCCTTTTGAGGTGGATACCTCTCTTATGGAGGTGGAGTTGGGTTCTAAGGGTTTCATGGTGGCTCATACTTTTTCTACAAGTCTTACCCCTTATTGCTCCAATTGAGGTGGAGGTCTGGTGTTAGGGAGTCTGTGGCAATGGAGTGGGTACTTGTAGTAATTTATCCTATAGAGGTGGAGAGGAAAATTGGTTATTGGAGAGGATCAGTTATGGATGTGGAATGTGGATTTATGAGCATAAGGCTTGCTACTGGTTGGCTATTTTGAAGAGTGTGCATGGTATCTTCTAGTGGTTAGGAGTGGGGTTTTCTTGCCCACTCTTGGAATGACTGTTGTTACCATTGAAGCCAGACTAGATTGGAGGAATTTTGTCTCTTAGTTTGAATGTGGCTTTCTGAGCATAAGGCTTGCTGCTAGTTGGCTATTTTGAAGAGTGTACATGGTCTCAAACTTTCAAAGAATGCTTATCTTCTGGTGGTTGGGAGTGGGGTTGTCTTTCCCAATATTGGAATGATTGTTGTTACCATTGAAGCTGGACTAGATTGGAGGAAGTTGGGCTCTCAATTTGGTGATCAAGGGGATTTTTTATCTAATGCTAATGATTGGTATTGTTCCTGTGTTGTTTCTTGATATGGCTACTCTGCTCTTTTTGTCGGTTGGTTTTTATATTCTAGATTGCTATTTCCAAATAGCTTTGCTATGGTTTCAAACTTGCTAGTATATGGTGGACCCGATAAATGGTCTTCGTGATTTAAAGAACCATTGTAGTAATCTCTTTTTTTTATTAGGTATAGTGGTTCCATGGTTACAATTCTATTTTTTGGCCTGCGTGCCTCCTTGGATATGTTATTTCTTGTTGTTGGCTAGTGGTGTTGTTTTACCCTCCCTATTTTCTTTTAAGTTCTAACTGTACCACGGGATTAGGGCCCTTCCCTTGCTTATCTAATAAAACAAAATATCTCTTTAAACATTAGCCCTCACAATTCATTCCAAAACATTTAGCTCAACAATGTTTTGCATAAAGATTCGTGAATCATTGAATACAATATGCAACCTAAACTAACTACAATCCTCACCCACAACTCACAACAATAAGAAAAAAAAGGATTCACCACTCTGAATCACAAACAATCATCAGATTATCACTACAAGTGCATGAGAAGAAAAAGAGAAAGGAGAACTCTACTGCTTGTATTAAAATTGAAGGAGCAAGATATCAAAATATGATTCAAAAGTTTACAAAACTCTCTATAATTCATATGAGAGCAAGAAAAAAAAAATTTCACCCTGAGAGATTTGAAATTTCTCAAACTTATAGGCATCAAGTGACATCCATGGTGCAAAAATAGATAAATCAAGTCCACTGATCATCAAAAAGAAGCCCATTTTGCATTTTCGAGCTCAAGGAAAAATCCTAAAAAGAAGGGGCTCGAACTACTTCAAACTACTTCACAAAAATGGAAACTTCTTACTTCCAACAAGTTGATCCAAAAACTCCACAAAATTAGGTTCAAAACTGCCCAAAACTAAAATTAGAAAGTTCAAAATGCCACCTCTTTTTCAAATCCACCCAAGAACTAAACTCAAAATGGAAAGTCTTGTTGTCACTCAAGTGCACAACTTAACTACATTTAAATAACAACTAACTAAGCACTTTATAGAAACATTGCTTAATCAATGTTTTACAGCTTGCAGTTTCAAAATTACAAAATAGAAAGCTCCCCTTGTTACATCAAATTTTTACAATTCTTCTCCAGATGCTCTAATTTTTCTTTATCTCTCTCGAAATATTTTGATTTTTTCATTAATGTTTGCAAAAAATCAAAATATTATACAAGCTCTCTACACACTTGATTTTTCTACAAAAAATCATAAAAATAATTAAAACCCCACCACATAAGGTGATTCAAAACCCAAGGGAACTCTAAAATATTTAGGACTTAGGCAAAAATTAGAGGACCTAAAGTCATCATTCGATTTCTCCCAAGGCAAGGCTCATGGCATCAAATGTTACTAAGGCATTGGAGATGCTTTCCCTAGTGAGTTGGCAATGTGCATGGTTTTTTATTTGATTTTCTTTAAAAATCAAAGAAAATAAATACCTAAGGCATTCGACCTAGGCAACAAGGCATTAATAAAGTGTTTGAAAAAAAAAAGAATGTAATCAAAATCACATTTGATTTAGGGCATGGGGAAAACCCTAGCCACAAAACCGCCTCCAAACACATCTTTCACCAGCATTTTGCATCGGCCATATTGAGGAAAATGGGGCTCTACTGGGCGCCGCCATGGGAGTTAGGGTTTGAAGCTTATACACCACCATTCGAGCTCTTTTTTTCTCCATTCTTGTTGGGCCCTCCTTTGTAATCACTGGTAAGTTATTTGTTTGCATTTTAATGTACCTTTGACTCCATTTTGAAAAGAAAATAGCCCTTTAGGCCACAACCATGATTGTGGTTTTTGATGCATTTTATGTTTTTTTTGTGTTGCCATTCTTGTCCACTCTTTGTGGCCACCATTTGAGAGTTTGTTCGAGCTCCATGTAAGCTTAGGCCATAGATTTAGATGAAATTATCCACAGAAATATTCAAGGTGAGCTCTCCTTTCCCATTTTAAAGGAATTTCTCTTTTTATAATAGCTCAACTTGAGAGCTTGTTTGAACAAAAGGGTAGAGGAACGAGTTTTTCTGAAAATGGCCATTGTTCTGGCTGCGACTTCATCATACATGTTCTTCCGTTTCTACAAAAAACACATTATTTCTAGGCTCAACCCATGATAGCCATAACATTGTTTGTTAAATGAATGAATTTTGTGTACATGTTTTCCATTTTCAGGGGTTTACAAAAGCCATCATGGCCGCGGCCATTAACTTTATTGCACTCCATTTTTTGGGGCTCCATTATTTGTATGAGCTCGAGCATTTGTTGTTTCCTCCTATAATTGCATTCTAAACACAAAACCCTAAATTGGTATTTGATTTGTGATGAGAGAAAACTCTCTCAGGCCACGACCATGAGAGAACAATTAGGGTTTCTATGCATTTTTATGAACTCGAAATACTTCCTTATTTCTGCATTTGAAGCACTTAAATGGAAACAATGTGGATTTTTCCTTGGAGGCTCGAACTGGGTATTTGCACCTGTTTCATTTTGAAAACCCCAGTTCCTTGTAACATAAGCATACTATTTTTAGAAAGCAACAATGTTTTCATTGTATGAGCCCATTATTGTAGCTTCATTTGTTACTCTCAGAATACAATG
>VDFB02317882.1:0-11764 GCA_007258455.2 Sequoia sempervirens | reverse complement strand
TCACCAATCGAAATATTTTATTGGTTTAAAAATAGATTTTAATCGTCAATGGAAAATTTTAGTGGTTTTAAAAAAATTGCATTTCACCAAGATTTTCCATAGACTTCTAACGATTAGAAAATATTCGCGAATGGACATTATTTTTTTCACAAAAAATGAAAAAAATTGCCACCAAAATTAATATTTTTATCGGGAAGTATACAAGATTCACCAAGATTTTACACCTTCATCGAGGGAGGGTTTCTTATAAGTCTTAGTGTTGTGTCCTACAGAACCCAATCGACCATACAACTTTAGATAATCCTCTAAGTATGACTAATTTGACTGGATTATGAAATCTCGAACACTGTGAACCAACTAAATGCAAGTAGAGACTTTTGCATTACTTTGGCCAAAGTTTTTAATAAAATAAACACTTCCATAGAAAATGTAGTCATGAGTTCACACACCTCTAACTTGACTTGGAAATGGCATTCAACCTATGATAAATAACACACAGTTGACTCATTTGACTATTTATCTAACTTTTCAAAAGGAAATAAAACCAAACTGGTGCAGGGGCATCAAGAGCCTCATAAGCACACTTTTTGTTATTTTTGAGTTTTAGGTTGTTGGTGTGTTTTGGAGTCTAATAAGGTCATTTATGACCATTTGGGATCATGTTGATCCATTTTGGAGTGTTAATAGGGTCTTTGATTAAAAGGTGCAAAAATTTGGCATGCAACTTTGGAAAGGTGTCAAAAAATCAAGAAACAATTACATGCAAATCAAGAAACCATTTTTAATAGTTGGGATTAGTTGGGAATGTATATGGAAACCATCCAAAACTTGAATTGGGGGGTTGGATACATTTTTTTGAAGTTTTGATGAATGAAAACCTCAAATTGTGTGCATTTTTATGAGTCTTACATTGTTTTCAGGTTGAAGTTGTGCATTGTATGGCCTAGTATAGCCTCATATCAAGAAATATAATAGATGGATAGAAAGATATGTGTTTCTAGTTTACAATGCATTTTTTTCATTAAATTTCATTGAGTTTTGTGTAAGATATGGTCATTTTTGTGAAGATTTCCCTATTCTAACAATGTTTTCCAGAATTTGTAGTTTGAAAATGTGATAGTATGGCCATGTATGGTACAATATTGGATGAAACCAATTGGAATGGATGAATATATTTTTATATCCCTTAATTCTATTTTTTTGGATCATTTTCATGGATATTTGAATAAGTTATGACCATTTTTGTGAGGATGGGTCTAAACCCTAACTAGGGTTCCCAATTTTGGGAAAAATGCCATAACTTTATTTTCCACTATTGGATTTTGATAAAAATTAGAGGAAAAGTTTGTAACTATATTATCTTCAATCCCACCAAAGTGATTGGATTCATTATTTATTTTTTGAAGTTATTAATGGCAATCCATTTTCATTTCCTCATTGGGACAGTCCTAAAACCCTCCATGATGATTGTTTGATAAGTTCCTTGCATTATCTCATGAAGTATGATCTAATGGTTGTTATTTCATGTTGTTGAAATTTATTTCAGGCCAATGAAAAATTAATTCCTTGTGTTGATTGATTCATGAGGTTTGTGTGTGCCTTGTGACAAGAAACCATAAGTTGGGAACGTTGTATTATACAAGTTTGAGTCTTGAAAGTTTGAGAACCTTTATGTTATTTTGAAACAAGTCAGAGATAATCAAAAGCCTTATGTTCAATCTATTTTATTCCTTTTTTGTGATGTTGTTCATTTGCATTGTTGAGTACAATCCATTGTTTGAACAAAGTCATTGTTGTGTAGTGCATTGATAGAAACAAGTGTTTGGTTCAAGAGGGTTTTTGAGTCATAAAATGTGTTGGAAAGTATTGAAAAATTGTTGTCCCTTGTTCCATAATGTCTATTCCTAATGATGTTTTTCCCATCCTTGAATGTTCATTAGGTTGTCCTAAATGGTGACAAGGTGTACTAAAGTGTTTGAGTTGTTGCCTCCAATGAAACCATGGAGTGAGTATGTATCAGTATTGTCATATTGAAGAGTATAAAAAAAAGAAACCGACAAATTTATGGCATCTAAGTCCTATTGTTGTGTCCTACATAACCCAATCGACCATACAACTTTAGATAATCCTCTAAGTATGACCAATCTAATTGGACTATGAAATCTTGAATATTGTGAACTAGCTAAATGCAAGTAAAAAAAATTGCATTACTTTGGCCAAAATTTTTAATAAAATAAACACTTCCATGGAAAATGTAGTCATGAGTTCACACACCTGTAACTTGACTTGGCAATGACATTCAACCTATGATAAATAACACATAGTTGACTCATTTGAGTGTTTATTTAACTTTTAAAAAGGAAATAAATCCAAACACACCTAACTATCTATGATTGGTAAATGACTAGGGTCATCAAAAAATGCTACTAACAAAGAACATCTATATTGCGTACCCACAATTCTTGAATCTTGGCTACTGCCACATGTTCATATGTCTACAATTATTTCAAGAATTTAATACTTTTCTATTTTTCAAAACATACGACTTGTTAAGAGCTTTTACAATTCATAGTACATTCATATAATGACATTGACTTGTGATCCTTTATCTATCACTTGAGGTATGAACAACTCATAACACATGTAATTATCAGTTTTATTCTCTATTATTAAAATAACTTCATCATAAATATTACTGGTTTTTCTATGTTTTCTCCTTCATCTTCCTTCAAGAAAATATTTTATAATACTAATAAATGTATTGCATATTATCTTATATTGTTTTACAAGAATAAGTACATATTTATGGGTTTTAAACCATATTAATTACTCTATCTAATAATTTGGTTACTTACAGCTAAATAACCAATTTAAACTTGAAGCTTAACATACAAATTTTCAAATGTATTCAGAATAATCTTGTATGCTCTTATATATATACATCTCTCTCTCTATATATATATGCTAATTATTTTCCTATGTAAGATAGAATATTTTTATAAAGTTTATTTCAGCAGGGTAATAAAAGCTCTTGTTTTTTATTTTTTATCGAATTCAATTTGTTGTCTTACATAGAAAAATAAGGAATTTAAATGATTTTCTTCTCAAATAAATATGCTTAGCAATGTCATTCCATTATGCACAGACATATATTAATGCCAAGAATATTGCATTTTATAATACATGTGACTCTTTTCCCTTTCTCACATCTCCATAAATGAAGGCAATTTAAGTTCTTTAATGCCAAGAATATTGCATTTGATGATGACATAAGGCCTTCCATGTAATTCTAAATCAATTAGCTTTTAATCGACTCAACATTAACTTTCCATACATTGGGCTAAATGCCCTTACTAGCCAAAAGGCTCATAATATTAATGACATTGCATATATATATATATATATATTTACACATATATATTATTTTCTTTTTTAACACATTTAAATAATAAACAAATAATCCTCAATAATAATAGGCAATTCATAAAGACGATAAAACAATAATATCTTCTCTTCATTACGAAAGACTAGGCCAAAGATCGAATATGATTACAACCTATCTTTACGATCGGATCACACAAGTATTAACTCTTTGACAACTTAGGGTAGAACTTGACAACTTAATTGAGCTTTAATAAAAACCTATGTGGTGTGTGATCAACTGAGAATGGTATTTACCCATTTGTTAGCAATGTCTATACACTTCTCTCTAGTTATACTCTCCCTCTCCATCTGGAAGGGCAAACTGCTCCTACATTCAACTTAGAAAGTCATCATAATGCTTAGTCTATTAATAACCATGATATCATAATCATTAATCAAAAGTCATAATCATTATATTTGAAACATTTTATATTGCATTATAATTTCATCTAAATATCAACTAAAGTAAAATAATCCATTTATGTCAAAACACATATTTAACATACAATTAAAAAGTAATTACAAGCCAAAATTTGGGGTGTGATATATTTTCCTCCATAAGGATCATCATGCTCAATGATTCAATGTATCATAATAAGATAATAAAATATTTTTTTCTCTTAACTATTGAAAGTAGTAAACAATGAGGAAACTTTTGATAAAATTAATTGTAATTTTCCCAAGTGGCAAAGTCTTAGCATATTGGTCCCATTAGACCTTGCACTAGGTAATCTCTTTATTATGCAAGTAGAGCTTGCATACTTCAAGCACCTTGAGAGGCTCGATCATTACCACTCTTGGATCATGTACCTTTAGTGCATTTTATTCAAGTATATGATTAAAACCTATTATATACTTCTTTAAATATGAGACATGAAAAAAGTTATGCATCTAGGAAAGAGTTGGAGGTAGAGCAATTGTAAGCAACTAGGTTAATCACTTGAATAAATCTGAAGAGACCCACAAATCTAGGGTCTAGCATGGATGATTTTCAAAACTTTATGGATTTTTTTTGAGGTTTGACCCTCAAAATAACTTTTTCTCCAACTGAGAATTATCTTGGTGTACACTTGGCATCAACATAACTTTTATGTCTATCATTTTCTTCCACCAATATTTTCCTAATCAACTTGGTCTGCTCTTCCATTTTTTATAACATTTCTAAACCGAGGCTAATCCTATCTTCTAGCTTATCCCAACTTATAGGAGTTTAGAACTTTCTTCTATATAATTCTACAAATGAAGTCATCTTTATTACAAAATGATAGGAATTCTTGTATGTAAATTCCATATACGAAAGATATTCATCCCACTTGTATTGTTGATTCATGCAATACATTCTCAACAAATCTTTAGGAACTTGGTTTGCCCTTTCTATCTGACCATTTTTCCTAGGGTGATAGTTTGGGCTTATATGAAGTTGAGTTCCAAACACTAAAAACAAGTTTTTCCAAAAACTTGATGTCGTGCATGCATCTCTATCAAAGATAATGTTCTTAGGAACTCCATGCAATCTAAACACTTCTTAGATGAACTTACGAGCTATTATTAGTGTTCCATTCATTAAATTTATAGGTATAAAATGGGTTATCTTGGTGATTTTTCCACCACTACTAAAATAACCTTATGTCTATTTCGATACATAAGAAGACCTTCCACACAGTCCATACTAATGACTTTCCATTTCCACACTAGAATTTCATGAGGGTAGAAGAGTCCTCCTAGGTGTTGATGTTCAACCTTTAATCTCTAGCATTCTAGACATCCTACCACAATTTTTGTAGCATCATTCTTCATTCCTTTCCATAAATAAAGTTGTTTTACATCTGTTTATAGGATTTTTTTCACTCTTGGGTGTCCTGAGTATGGTGCAAAATGAACCTCTTTCCACACAAGGTCTCTTTACTCCTCTGAGTATGGAACATACATCCTTCCTTTATACCATAAAATTCCATCCAAATCAAGATAGAACCTGTGATACCTAAAATATTGAGGATTGATTGAGAGAGCTTGCTTACTTTTTCATAATATTCATTTCCCACATGCTTTTTGATGCAGGAGCATCCTTACTTCTTGGCAATCTTGCATCAACAAAAAATATTTTCTTTCAGTTTTTGTTCTTATTCTATTCTTGCTCAGTTCATGTTGGTGGATCTATCATATTTGCTCACCAAACCCTGTGTATCTACATTTTCATTGTGGACATGTTCATTTTCCTTATTCCAAGATTTGAGCATGATTGGATCTTTTTTCGGGCAAGTTATCACTTTCGGATTTAGTGGCAGTTTCTTGAACCAACATCAAAATAATTTTCACACCTAATGGTTAATTTGATAATTCGTGGATCATCCCCATGACTTGCAGAACTTAACACTGTGATTTCAAATGTTCCATGGAGTGACCCCAACCTTAAATATAGGTCCACAATTTATCCTATGCATTCACCAAGGAGTAATTCAAATTTGAGTTGGACCTATTCATGCACACATTACATTTTATTTCATTGGACATTGTAATAGTCTTTGGCCTATGCATATGTTTCTAGACATGCGGATGTGATATAAAACTTGTAATAAATTATTAGGAAAGCAACAAATAATAAGTAGATAAGTCTTGGATTATATTTGTAATATTTCAGCTCGAATATAGGAGCACATAGGAATGTTGTATTTTTGAACATGTTGTATCATACCTATGAGCTGAATTTGTAAGCCCAAATGTTGTTGGCCGATTGTAACTGATATTTTTGTCAATGAGCATGTTTTAAGCTGCATTTGTCTCCATATTCCGTGTTGCTTTTGTTGTGTTACTCTTGTTGCATAGTCTGGATTATTCTCTTTGAGGTCCCTCCTACCATGGCTACACAAGATTGGTATCAGATCGAGATTCGATCCATGTGAGGTTGTCAAAATTCACAGAGTCCTATGGAAGATTTGTTGTGGGGTGGAAGATTAAGGATCCAACCTGTAGCTATAGAGAAATGGCATAAATATGGTGGGAAGAATAAATGTTAGAGGAAATGGAGTGCATGGAAATGCAAACCTGGCTTTAATGGAGATGTTGAGAGGAATTGCTGCCGGATTAGATGCAATTGAAACGGCCCAGAGGAGAGGTTGACTAGTTGATGATGTGAGTTATGAAGAGGTAGAAGTACAGGAAGAAAGACGAAAAGAAGATCAACATGGGATCATGGGGAAGAGAGGTTCATAAGAGCCCTAACTAGAGTGAACACTAAGCCACATATGAATCCACCAGATTATAATGGTAAGTTGGATTTAGATGAATTTCTAAATTGGATAACAAAGATGGAAAAGTATTTTGATTTTGAAGGCACCATTGAAGATAAGAAGGTGAAATTTTCTTGTACAAAGTTGAAGGGACATGCATCCCTTTGTTCAAAACATTTGCAGAGAGATAGGCAAAGAAGAGGAAAAGAAAAGATAAAGTCATGGGATCGGATGGTGAATAAGTTGAAGACAAAGTTTATGCCTATAGATTATCAGATTAGTTTGTTCTGAAAGTTGCAGAATTTGAAGCAGAAGGAGTTAAGTGTGACAAAGTATACTGAAGAGTTCTATAAGTTGAATATTAGATCTGGACATTTGGAGGATGATATCGAGCAAGTAGCCAGATATGTGAATGATTTGAGGTCATCTATACAGGATGAGATCAGTTTGATTAAGTTTTAGAGTGTGGAGGAAGTATATCAATGTGCCATAAAGGAAGAGGAGAAGTTGAATAAAGGACATGAGAGAAGACAAAGAGGAAGAGGTGGAAGATTTCAAAGAGGAAGAATTTTTACTCGAGGAGGAAGAGGAAATTTTGCATACCAGAACAAGGATAAGGAGGTTAGTAAGAATGGCAATTTGTAACATAGAGCTGATGGAAAATCTTATAGAAGAGGAGGATATGGTGGTTACCGGAATGAAGGTTATAGAAGAGATGATAGAGGACAGGAGAAAAGAGTATTCAAGGGAACTTGTTATAAGTGTGGTGGAGAAGGACATAGAGTGTTTGAATGTAATCAGGGGGAAACAAGTAGGAAGACATAAAATAATAAAAGAACAACCCTTGTTGAGGAAGATCATGTTGAATCATCTAATAAACCGGAAGGAGAAGTGTTGGTGAATAAAAGAGTATTGTGTCAAAGTGAGTTGGAGAAGGAGCCATTGCAGAGAAAGAATTTGTTTTGGACCAGATGCAAGATAGCTGGTAAATGTTGCAAGGTGATTATTGATAGTGGAAGCTTAGATAACTTGGTTTCTAAAGAGATGGTGACCAAATTGAAGTTGGAAATATTGAAACACCCAAAGCCCTATCAAATAGCATGGATTTAAGATGAGCATAAGATACTGGTAAGTGAACAATGTTTGGTGAAATTAGAGATAGGAAATTACCATGATGAAGATTTTTGTGATATCATGCTTATGGATGTATACCATGTTTTGTTGGGAAGGCATTGGCAGTATGATAGATAGGCTATTCATGATGGAAAGAAGAATATATATACTATTGTTGCTAATGGGATAATGTAGACTTTGTTGCCATTGGAAGATGTTCCTAAAGTTGAGGTTTGTATGAGTGCTAGAATTTGTTTGGTTGATGGAAGGAGATTCATGGATGGATTGAGACATGAGAGTATGTGTTATTCCTTGGTTCCTAAGAAGGCCAAAGACTTGAAGCATGTAGAAGAATAATTGAAACAGATTAAAGAGTTGCTGACAGAGTATGAGGAGATCATTTTAGATAATGTACGTAATGGATTTCCATTTGTAAGGAGTATTTGTCAGTGCATGGATCTAATTCTTGGAGCTAGTTTTCCCAATAAAGCAGCACACTGGATGATACTTGTAGAGAATGAAGAGTTGAATAGACAAGTGCAAGAATTGTTGAGAAGGTTTTGATTAGAGAAATTTTAAGTCCCGGTGTAGTACTTGTTGTGTTATCACCTAAGAAGGATGGAGAATGGAGGATGTGTACAAATTCTAGAGCCATAAACAAGATCACATTGAAGTATAGATTTGCTTTGCCCCGGATGGATGACGTTATGGATTGTTTGAGTGGAGCTAGATACTTTGCAAAGATATATTTGAAGAGTGGATATCATCAAATTAGAGTCAGAGAAGGGGATGAATGGAAGACAACATTCAAGAAAAATGAAGGATTGTATGAGTGGTTGGTGATGCCTTTTGGACTAACAAATGCACCAAATACTTTCATGAGGTTGATGAATCAGTTATTGAAGAAATTCTTGGGTAATTTTGTGATTGTTTACTTAGATGGCATCTTTATTTTCAGTAAGAGTAGAGAATAACATTTGTTGCATATAAGACAAGTTTTGCAGAGGTTGAAAGAAGAGCAGTTGTTGATAAATATTAAGAAGTGTAGTTTCATGAAGGAAGAATTGGTATATCTGGGATTTGTGATATTTGTGGATGGATTGAAGATGGATCCTGAGAAAGTAAGAGCCATTGTTGAGTGGCCTACACTGGATAACATTGGTGAGGTAAGATCATTTCATGGATTGGCTAGTTTCTACCGAAAGTTCATTACGAATTTCAGTTCTATTTGCAACCCTATGACAAAAACAATGAGAGGAGATAAGAAGGATTTTGAATGGACATCAGGAGTAGACCAAAGTTTTGAGTTGTTGAAACAGAAGGTGATTGAGAAGCCTATGTTGGTTTTACCAGACTTTAATAAGGTATTTCAAGTAGACTGTGATGCAAGTGGAAATGCAATTGGAGCAATATTGAGTCAAGAAGGGAGACTTGTAGCTTATTTCAGTGAGAAATTGAATGATGCTAGGAGAAGATATTCAGTGTATGATCAGGATTTTTATGCCATAGTTCAAGCCTTGAAGAAGTGGAGACATTACTTGTTTCCTAAGGAGTTTGTGTTGTATATGGATCACCAGGCTTTGCAATATTTTAACAGTCAAGGTAAGTTGAATCAGAGACACATGAGATGGTTAGAATTCTTGAAAAGTTATACTTTTGTTTTGAAGCATAGGAGTGGAAAGTCAAATAGAGTTGTTGATGCTTTGAGTAGGAGAAGGAATTTACTTGTAGAGATGAGAGTGGAGGTATTAGGCTTTGATGAATTGAAGAACTTGCATGAGGAAGACCTAGATTTTGTAGAACCTTGGAGAGCTTGTAAAGAACCTGTCTTGGAGGATAGGAGTCAGTGGTTGAATTATTTCATTTAGGAGGATATGTTATTCAAAGGAAATTATTTTTGTATACCCTAGAGTTAGATGAGAGATAGCTTGGTGAAAGAGAAGCATAGTGGAGGATTGTCAGTACACTTTGGAATTGATAAGACAGTAGCATTTGTAAGTGAGAATTAATTTTGGCCTCAAATTCATAAGGATGTTAGGAAATGTGTGCAGAGTTGTAGAGTTTGTCAAGTTGCAAAAGGGAGTAGTCAGAATGTTGGATTGTATAAGTTGTTGACAGTTCTAGAGAGACCTTGGGAGGATATCAACATGGGTTTCATACTTGGTTTTCCAAAGACACAAAGAGGTAATGAATCTATATTTGTGGTAGTGGAATTTTTTTCTAAAATGGCACATTTCATACCTTGTAAGAAGACAATAGATGCAGTACATGTAGTAGATTTTTTTTTCAGGGAAGTGGTCAAATTGCATGGATTACCTAGGAGTATTGTTTCAGACAGAGATACAAAGTTTGTTGGTTACTTTTGGTGTAAACTTTGGAAGAAGTTGAAGACAGATCTAAAGTTCAATTCTACATTTCACCTACAGACTTATGGAAAAACAGAGGTAGTAAATAGGAGTTTTGGGAATTTTCTAAGATGCTTGGTTAGAGAGAAGACTGGAAGTTGGGATTTAGTCCTTGCACAAGAAGAGTTTGCTTACAACAATTTGGTGAATAGGAGTACCAGAAAGACACCTTTTGACATTGTTAATAGAGTTCATCCTAGAGGTATATCAGAGTTGAGAGACATCAATATGGAAGATAAAAGGAGTGCAAAAGCAGAGGAATTTGTAGAACATATGAAGAAAGTGCATACTCAAGTGAAGAAGCAGTTGGAAAATATGAACCAAAAGTATAAGGAGAAAGCAAATGAAAAGTAGAGACATAAGGAGTTTGAAGTTGGAGATGAAGTAATGGTGTACTTGAGGAAGGACAAATTTCCAATTGGCACATACAATAAGTTGAAGATGAGAAATTTTGGACCCTGTAAGATCTTGAAGAAATTTGATTCAGGAAATGCATATGAAGTGGAGTTACTGGATGACATGGGTATATCACTTGTATTCAACATTGCAGATCTACATCAGTACCATGAAGTAGAATTTAGTGAAGAAAGTAAAGAAAAATTGGGGAATCAGTTTCCTAAACAACAATCAAATGAGATAGAGGAGATTTTGGATATCAGAGATGAGAGGAAAACTCATGGAAGATAGTACAAAGAATATCTTGTGAAGTGGAGAGGCAGAATAGTGGAGGATTCTTCTTGGATTTATCAGGTTGAGGTAAACCATCTTGGTTTCCTTTAGCCCCAACAAAGTGTGGGACTCACTTTTCAATAACCCCAGGTGTTTAATGCAGGAGCATCCTTGGTTCTTGGCAATCTTGCATCAACCAAAAATATTCTTTCAATTTTTATTCTTATTTTGTTCTTGCTTAGTTCATGTTGGTGGATCCATCATATTTGCTCACTAGACCCTATGGATCTACATTTTCATTGTGGACATGTTCATTTTCCTTATTCCAAGATTTGAGCGCAATTGGATCTTTTTTTGGCAAGTTATCACTTCCAGATTTAGTGGCAATTTCTTGAACCGACACTGGAATAATTTTCAAACCTAACGGTTAATTTGATCATTCATGGATCATCCCCGTGACTTGCGGATCTTAAAGGTGTGATTTTAAATGTTTCGTGGAGTTACCTTGACCTTAAATATAGGTCCACACTTCATCCTATGCATTCACCGAGGAGTAATTCAAATTTGCGGCTGACTTATTCATGCACATGTTACATTTTATTTCATTGGAGATTATAATAATCTTTGGCCGACACTGATGTTTCTAAACATGCAGATGTGATAGAAAGCTTGTAATAGATCATTAGGAAAGCAGCAAATAATAATTAGATAAGTCTTTGATTAGATTTTTAAGATTTCAGCTTGCATATAGGAGCACATAGGAATGTTGTATTTCTGAACATGTTGTATCAAGCCTATGAGCCGAATCTGTAAGCTCGGATGTTGTTGGCTGATTGTAACTGAGATTTTTGTTAATGAGCATCTTTTAATTTTCATTTACCTCCATATTTCGTTTTGCTTCTATTTTGTTACTCTTGTTGCATGGTC
>VDFB02317881.1:0-26176 GCA_007258455.2 Sequoia sempervirens | reverse complement strand
TCCTAGGTCAGGGTTTTAAAAAATCAAAGTTTGAATTTCTTGTTTAATGATTGAATTTCCAATTTTAGGTTGCAATCTATGGTTTTAGTGATTGAATTTTCCATATTTAGGTGTCCAAATGCAGGTGAAATTAGGGGAAAATGATGAAAAAATTGACACTTTTTGAAATGCGATTTTGACCAAATTTGTGAATGTGAATGATTGAAAATACACTAATATGCAAGTACTATGCAAAATCAATGTAATATGCATGCAATTTTATTTTATTTTAGATTTCAAACAATGAAAAATGCAAATTTAAAACCCTAAATGAGATGAAGACTAATGAAAATTTAACAACCCTAAATGAAATGCAAACTATTGCAAATCCTAGATCTAGGGTTTGAATGGACTCTAATTTCAGAATTTTAGATGTATGTCGGGTTCACCAAAATGAAACATAGAAAAATAGTT
Organism: Sequoia sempervirens; assembly: GCA_007258455.2. Lineage (NCBI taxonomy): Eukaryota > Viridiplantae > Streptophyta > Pinopsida > Cupressales > Cupressaceae > Sequoia > Sequoia sempervirens. The sequence continues at coordinate 25,723 of VDFB02317881.1, read as the reverse complement.
TTTCTCCAAAATGGATGGGAAATGGTATGTGCACCCATATTTCTATTAATTTCATTAGGAAAAAGAGATCCCCTAAGATAAGATTGACTTGCAACCCTTAGGTGAGTCAACCTTAATGGAGATCTTGTTGTTTTCCTTATGATTGGGGACGGGGTAAATATGCTTGAACAAGACTTTGGGGAGAAAAACTAAAAAAAGTAAATATACCCAATTATGCAATGTGAAACTTGAATCATCAATTTAAAGCATAGTAGAAATAGAAACAATCAACTTCTGACAAATCTGAAATGAGTAAGAATTTATGCACCTATCACCAAAAGTTTCTGATGAGTGTCCTGGGAAAAATTCACCCTAGGGTGAATGGTTCTTGCTATAGGTATCCAAAATCTGTTTTGACAGTCCTCTAGTCCTAGAAATACACTCTTGATTCCTTCGAATTTCATAGTCAAAAGGTCAAAAATAAATTATGTGTAAGGTCCCTCCCTTTATATTAGTGTCATACCCTTTTATTCTAAACTTATACTACACTGGGTGATCCCAAAAAATTGGTTTACAATTCCGTTGAGGAAGGAAATTTCCAAAAAATGCCCCCATGAAGAAAATTTTGGATTTTGGGGGGTTCACAAAAGGGGCTTGCTTTGAACTCCCTCTGTGAACTCCTATTTAATGATAACCCACTTTTTGCACACATTTTCCAAAATGTCGTAAATGGAAATTCTTTGAACGTTAGGCTGGCTTGTTTGAACCCTTCTCGAAAGTGAACTACTCCTTCACTAAAAGGTCAAGGGGTCTGGTTTGAGGAACCCCTTCTTTTTTACTCCTTCTCCTTCTTTGCACCAAATTTCTTGCAAAAAATCCTTCGCTTTCTAGGTTGAGGATGAAAATGAGGAAACTTCATGTACTCCACTTAGATGTGATGGTAGTCCTCGTAATGCTTATCTATTGAATATAATTGCATGTTTCCAGTTTCATATTTTTTTAGTTTAATCAAATTAGGTTTTCAATTTAAAATCAAGCCTTTGTTATAATAATACATGTGGAAAAATAGTAGATTATCAAAAAAAAATGAAAAATATGTTCAGGCTAGGTATTGATGTCCTTGATCTAGTAAAAAAAATGAATTTCGATACATACAAAAAAATTTATGCTTTTTACGGTTCACCTATGTTTGAATTGTAATTGGTTTGACTTCAAAACTTGATTAATAAAAAAAAATCAATAAAACACTATGAAATCAAATGAACTTGTTAGATATCATAGTTACAAAGCTAAATTCAAAAAACATAGAATTTTATCCTTCATAGAAAAAAATTTATATTGTTTACGGTGAGCATCACTCCTTAAAAATGGTGTTTACTAATAAAAACTAGTTTTCAAAGGAGATGGAAAAAGAAATGCAATCTGATTCAAAAAAAATAAAAAATATATATTTAGAATCTACACAAAATGTCACAAATCACTAGTTCACATCATCTTCAAATTCTTCATGGTTTAGCAACTATAGGTGCCCGAAAGAGAAGATTTAGTTAAAAAAGGTTAGTTCAATGTCTAGTTTGGCCAAAAATTATAAACTGGTATTGTGGGATCACCCTACTACTATTGTTGAACAAGATAAATGAGAGGGGGGTGAATTAGTTGTAGCAAATTTTAATCTTTAAAAAATCCACTGAAACTTAGATCAATCACAAATCCTTTACTCTGCTAAAATGACTAAACATTAAGTGCAAAGGCATAAACTAAAAAGCAATACACATACACAATAACACTAGATTTACATGGAAACCCCAAAAAGGGAAAAACCATGGTGAGGATTGGCTCATACTATAAAGAATATCAAAACCAATTACAAAGGTTCATTGCCAAAACAAGACTAATTGTTTGAATCAAAACTCACAGTCAAACAAGGGTTAATCACTGAAGGGATAACTACCACAAAGATACAAAGAAGATAGAAAAGATACATTATAGAGAGAAGAAAATATCAATGCAATAGAGATTTCCACCACAATTCACTCAAACACTTGCAAACATGCATGAATGATAGAGTACACCTTCAACTCACTGCATCCAAAAACTCAACATTTAGAATTCACACTAATCTACCAAACTTGCATCATAGACACAATATTTCATATCTATCTTGCCCTATTTATTTGCACTTATCTCTTTTTCCATCTTTCACCAATAACTCATCATGTATTTATACCATCTTCGACTTTGAAACATATCCAAAGTCGGTCATGATCCATCATTTAAATTCAAATTAGGTTTGTGTCAAAACATTCAAGGGTGGAATTAGAATGAGGGCGACCCAAACACATGCTTGGTGAGGACCCAAATAAGTCCCAACATGCTTCATGAACTTTGAAGGTAGTGTTTAACACAAGGTCGGCCAAAACAATGTAAAACACAGAAAAATTAAGCACACGCAACCCTTAACACAATCCAATCTCTCCAGACAATAAAATTATCTTCAACACAATCAAAGCAGCTCAACTCTAGAACTGCAAGTCATAAGACTCAACCAAAAATAAATACGGAGCAACAACATTTCTCCCAGACCTCAGCCAAATACACAAAAAACCACATTTCACAACTAGTGAACATAACTTGCACTGTACAATGAATTAGAAGCCCAAAATATGGATATAGCAGCTTCCAACAACCATGATCAACATATCTGAAGCACACAAACATAGGAGAAAATCCTAGAGTAAAACATAGAGAAACCACTAAACACCTGCAACCTTTCTTCATTATAATTTTCTCAATATCCACGACATATACAACCAATAACTTGCATCCATGACATCAATGACAATAACAACAAGTTGATAACCAGTTAACCAGTTGACATCAATGAAAACATCTTCATTCTTACAATAGTTGTGTGGATTAGGGGTGCATCATTTAGATGATACAGGCCCAACTATGTTTGAGTGCCACTGTATTGTTAGTCATTTGATCCTAAGAGAAGATTAGTTAAATTCTTACGTGAATGCTTCTATTAAGGTGTGTGACTAAATCTACATGGATAGACACTATAATTTTTCATGCTATGTTGGGCTGCTAAGGTTCCCTAGTAATAAAGCTCCTTTCTTATCATTTGACTCATGTTGATTTTGAATGTCTCCTATAGTATTCACTTGAGGTTTGTCATATCAAGTATTATGACTAAATTCACTAAAGGATCCGTAGAGGTTTTAATAAATATAGTAGGTGCAAATTCGATCCCTATAGTACTTGTTAACTAAGGGAGATTAAGATAATAAGTAAATAAGGATAGATGAAGATTCTTAGAGTCTTTTTTACTTTTGGGTTGTGTCTTATCATGGAATTGTGATTTACTCTTAAATTATAACATCATACCATACTGATAGTTGGGAGATGCTAATAAAGAGTTAATCTAATGAGGATAACTAAACCCATCTATAATTATATTAATCTATTGTTAATATGATTTTCATTGTTGTCACAAGGGCATCTTATGGATGTGAGAGGAGGGGATGTTGGAAATGAGTTGATTGTGGTCAACAAAGTCACCTCATTGAGGTCAATAGGAGATCTTAGTGATATCAGATGAAGAGTTGTTTGAGGCCAAAAGGACTTCATAGGGTTGTTGGGAAGAAGGATTCATTTTCCTTAGGGTTTCATTACAACAAGCCTTGGAGAGTTCTAAAAGTTTGGACTTTCAACCTCAATCTTACCTGTATTGTTTGCTAAAGAGAAAAGAGTTACTCATTTTTCAGCTAAGTCTGATTAGGCTTTGGACTTAGGGCTTGAGGCTTACTCTCTGCTAAAATGGATCAAACTTCAGGTTTTATTCATGACCTATATCGCATGCCTCAAATTAATGAGGAAGGATGGAGTTAAGTATGAAAGGGAATTGGACATCAGGAATCAATGTTAAGATTTACATCTTAACAAAAAGGCAAGGTTGTGTAAAGCAGAAGACTGAAGGCTGATACCGAAAAAGGATTCAAGGATTGGAGATTGACCATAAGTCTTATGAATTACCAAAGTACCAAGTGATGAAAGGCGTATAGAAAAACCCTGACCCCCAAAAAGGTCTACATGCCTTAGCATGTTTGCAGGTCATGGTGATGTGATTGTATATAGAATATCTCACTTACATCTAAAAGTTTTGTGTATAATTAACCATACTATCACCTCTACAAAAACTAAATCTTGGGAAAATCCCATTGGGGATGTGACTATAAGCTAGAGATGTCAAAGTAGGTACTTGTTTGATACATGAAGGCTAATAGCGCTTTATTCCTTTCTCAATGTTTTAGGGATTGAAGATCAGTGTTAAGGTTTGAACCAATTGGGCATTGGAGATCACCCTTAAGGCTTACGCCTTAACTTTATGCTATGAAGGAAGGATGAGGGAAACCCAAACCTCGACACCTAAGATGATTTCGATGTTCATGGGTTGGCTTGGAGGCTTATGCGTTATCAGTTTGTTAGTATGCGGTAAGGAGTATGCTCGAGGGCTGACACCTGAAAGGGGTAAGTTTGGAAATGCGGGAAAAAGATTATTCGGACATCTCGGGTCAAAAGGATGGATTACACCTTATCATAAGGCATGAAGGTGGTAAGGTGGTAGAGGGATCCCTAACCTTCGAAAAAATTATTCATGTTTCAAAGTTGCACTCCAGCAATTTAGGGGTTGGTGGGAAGGTTTGTGCTGCAGTAAAGGCAAGCAAAAGGTAAGGAGTAAGGCCGATGGTTGAACCCCGATAGGTGAAAAGAGTGTTAGACATATATGTTCAGACTTGCTTGTTAAGCCCTGCTAAGCACTCCAATTTTGAGGTAAGAGGGATTAGCGATCCTTGATCTTTGATAGCTTGAAGCATTGTTTGGAGTTTTACACTTTGGTGTTTCGAGAGTTAGAATGTTGACTTGCGATGGTGCATAGTAAAGCAATGGTAAAGGGTAGATCCAATGGTTGAACCCTGATAGGTGTAAGAAGCTTCAAGCTTAGGTTTTTGGACTTTCTTCTAAGGTATTTCTATGCACATTGAGTATGAGGTAGGAAGGATACCTGACACCCAAACCCTGAAGGTTGATAAGCTTAAGGTCAAAAAAAGGAGTAATCCCACCTTCCCGTGTATTCTTGTGTTGACCTGGGTTGACCAATGAGCGGATGCGAGATAGCGACACATGGTAGAAATTGATGGTTTTAATTTATTCGCATCACTATTATGAATCACTTAAATATTTTTTACCACATTTATTGCAAGTCAAATCAGTTGGTTGTGATTTAAAGCAAGGTAGGTAAGTGAGATGTGCTAGATTGTGACATGAATTTCAAAGTCGATGGTATGCATTTCAAGGTGAGATTTTGTTAGCAGTTGGGAAAAAAAGTTGGGGCACAAAAAAGATAAGTCAATTCCAAGTAACATTCTTGGAAGAAATGAAGGAAAGATATGCCACCATTAATACAAGTACAAAAAATTAGGTGAGTCATGATCAAGAAAACAAGGGATGGATAAAATGCAAAAGAAATCCTAGATTTGGGGGTTATGCTAGGAATGGTGGAGGCAACGAATTGGGGAGAGGATCACGACTCAAGGGGGGAAGCCTGTCAATGAAGAAAGGAGGTGGTGGCTAGGCATGGAACTTCGCTGGAAGAGAGGAAGAGAGGAAGGTGTAGAGTCACACAATAATTTCAGTTTTATCATATGACTAAAGTTCTTTATTTTGGGTTTTTCATGGAGGACAAAGGTTTTGAGGAGAAGAAGCAATGGCTCAAGACCCCATCTCAAGCTATGGAGAATATTTTAGCAAGTATGGGGATCCATATTTAGTAGATTTTAAACATACCTACCTGGTATTTTAGTGCATATAGATACATTTGCATACTAGACTATTCGTGGGTATTGAGAGGGTTGGTTGTGTATTAAATTCTTTGACTCTAGTTGGGGTAATATTTGGGAGCCTCTGGTTATACCTAGATCATATCCATGAGTGTTCAAGGACTATTTTTTATTTTATTTTTGCTTCCATAGACCATTCCATTGGTCTCAAGTGAAACCCTTGTTCCTAAGCCATCATATGTTGATTTAAATGCTAACTCTAAGTGAATAGAACTTGTACTTCTACATCCTTCTCAGTATTCAAATGCCAATAAAATCATATATATATATATGTAATTTTATTTTTGATATATGATAACTAGTAAGAATAATGGGAATTAGAATGCTTTGTTTAGCCAATTTCAAGCATCACACCCATGGCACTTCTTGACAGTTGCTTAGATAAATCTTGTCTTGAATACCATTTTATATTATCAGAATAGAAGCCCACATTTCATCATCATGGGGTTAGAATATTTATTGCTTGTGGGTTTGGCTAGAGCTCATGAAGCTTCATGATGCCAATATGGTAGGGTGGAGAGCAAACGTGATTCTTTGAGTTATATCATTATTGTTATTTATCTTGTGGTTAGAGATGGTCATTGAACATCTCACTTCACTTGGGTTGTTGCCTTAAAGTGAAACAAATATTAAGTCCTGACATTAAATTGTCATGTAAACGTGTTGTGCATTGTTTGAGGATAAACTATCTCTTAAAACTATGCATGTATGTATCGAGTTTTCCAATCCCTAGCTTCACCTAAGTGGGTGGTAGTCAACGTTGAAACTGTCTAGGGAAAGAGGACCCTAGAAAGGGTTGTGTACCCACTCTTATAGTTTTAATTAATGGAATAGAGGCATAAGATGAATTTGAGTAGAGAATTGAGTTTAGTGTATTTCAATATTTTTGGGTTAAGGGTGTGATTGAGGAATATTCCTCTTGATCCTATGGATATACCCCTTGTGTTAGTCAACCAAGTATATGATGGATGAATTGTCTTGAAAGTATCTATATATGGATTTTTTTGTTAACCTTTCACCCCTTAATCTTATTGATGTTTTATGGAGACCTTTGTATGGTTGGATTAGGACCATGACTTCAATTATAATTATCTATTCAAGATATGATTTGGTTACCTTCATCCTAGACCAATTCTTGATTAGCTATGTTTGCAAGTGGCCCTTGAGGGACATTGTTATCGGAATTGTTAATCACTCCTTATAGTAGAAGGAGCCCTTATATATTCCCTCTTTTTATTCATTCTTAGTATTTACTACCCTTGTGAGTTAGTGGTGATTTTAACCTGGGTGTTATGTGTGATTGTTGGTCAATCAAATATGAGTTGGATGAACTCAAATTGTTGAAGTACAGTTCCTCTCTAAAATATATGCATAGGAAATGCCATCAAAGATGAGACCCCAAGGAATTAGGTCTGGCCCCTAGGGTTTTCTCACTTTTCATTACATGAGTTAAAATTGATATATATTGTATTTGCATAGCTTGTGACTTGAATGTGACTTCGATTTATGAATGTGTTGGTTGAACTATTTAAGTCCACCTTGATGATGTGAACTTCATGCCTCCACTTGAAACACTACTATGATGGTGTAAGAAATTTAGTTTTCTAACTCAATATTATAATCTATAACTGGTCAAATGATGTTTTTCTCTTCATGAAATGTGTGGTTGGAAAAAAAAATTGTGGGATAGTCATGTGTTGTAATTGAAAATTGAAAATTTGTGTTTTGTCCTTAACTATATTTTATTGCAAAAATTTTGGGCATTACATTCTGCAAGTGAGTTTCTATGGCTTGAAAACTTTGACAATTTTTCAAAATTACACTTTTGATCAATCTGCAATCCTTTTTCACCTACAAATTTACAAACACAAAGAGAGGGAAAAATTGTTTGTTTTTGGTGAATGGGGGTATGCCTTGGTCAAACCCCATTTTGGTAATTAAACCCTGAAATAAAATGAAATATGAATGGAAGGAATGATAAATGAACAATGCTATGTTGCAACTCACCAAACCCTTGAATGGAGATCCTTAGAGGACTGAAATCTAACACATCCCTCTAAGGTCTTGATCTTGCATGAATGGATTGATTGGATGTGTTGTTATTTTTTCCAGCTAAACCCTAGAATTCTCTAAAGGAGAGCTAATCCTTATGTTCAAGACATCCCTAGGCTAGTGGCCAACACAACAAGTAAAGAATTCTGAAGTCTGTACTCCTGCACTTTAGGCTTTGTGGGACCAAGAAGGGTATTTCCCTATTTTGTTCATTTTATTTTTTTTAAATGGAGAACACTTCTTCACAGATGAGTTCCTATCACAGGAAAATACACAAAATTCACCTAGGATTTGGCTAATCTTTGAGTAGATAATTGTCCATTTGCTAGGAACGAGGGTGTATTTCAAACTTCCATTTCATAATTGACAATATTTTAATGAGTATTGTTCTTATTTTGAACCTATGGCTAGTAATATTACTAATTCATTTGATTGCACGAATTCTTTACAAACAAGCCAGTGCCTCATCAATTGGGTGAATGGAGTCAAATATGGAATACCCAATAATACAAAAACAATTTAACCCTAAAATAGATGGACTATTTTTGTAATGCCTTGCAATACAAAAACTCATTATATCCAAAACATAAGTTCTTACCAAATCCTCTACAAATTCTTATGGACCTATGACTCTCCTCAAGAATTTAAATAACTCATTAAGCTAAAGCAAACAAAACAGATCCATACATCCAATTAAACCATTGGTGACAAATGAAAAGATCCTTGATATATTCATTTATAATCTACAAAAAACCACAAAGGAGAACTTACATGCTTTGGAATTTAGATTTGTTTCAATATCAATCATTCATGTAAAACTATTCGAGACTATTACATATATGACCTATACCCAAGATGATTGGACAACATATTCATCAAACCTTCTACATTGTATCTATTTTTTGTACTTAAATTCTACCTAGACCATTCTAGACTCAAAATTTTGACCCCTATAATGAGCATTGAAATCCCTTTTATGGATGAAGCAAGCAACAAGTATCAGGCTTATTACAGTTGCATTTCATAATCATTTAAGATTAATTTCATTTCATTTGGGACATTTCCCAAACCATTGTATTTAATCATTAATATACTACGGGAAAGAAAAAAGGCAAAAAGAGCACTAAGAAATTGGTTAGAGAAGCACACACAAGCCTTCCAAAAGAGTTGTTACCAAAATCAACATGTCCACCAACACTAGGGAAGTCACTATCAGTACCAATGGCGCAAACCAATGAACTAGTGACAGGGAAGTTGAGTCACCACAAAATCCAAAAACCAAACACCATTGAGCAAGAGAACACAGGTGCTACCTGGTATTGTTAGCGGTTGAGTAAACACACCCACCTAATTTCTTGATAGAGATTGGAGTTGCAACAATCACCTCATTATCTAAATCATCATAAGGCATAAGGGAAATAGGAAAATGGCTAGAATCCTTCTTCCTCACTTGCAAAACTATCAGAAATCACAACAGGAACATTGGGCTTCCCTAGACAGACCCTAGGACCTTTACTCTTCTCCTTCAATTCATTCACAAACTCAACAAGCCCTTTTCCTCTAAACTTGACTAATTCTTCTGAAACTATCCTATTTCTCAAACTATATGTACTCTTGACAACAATTTTCTCACTCTTCTTAGACATACTCCTCTTACCTTTCGAGACCATTAACATTTCTGCCATAATGGGTTTCGCTTCAAACACATATGCAAATGGTTCCTACATATTCATCCTCCTAGACCTTCGAACTAGTGTGATAAGAGTACTTGGATCGCTCATTTTTCCTAGAGTGAAACACTAACCACAACCTATCTTGTAGGAAAAACGTGAGCCAAAACCTTTAGAGAATCTCCACTCATAGAAATGAAAACCTTAAGAGCCCCAGACAAGACAATATAGAGTACAATTAAGCTATAGCAATAATACCACTAAAATGCATGCATACACATTTACAGACTAGGGGATATCATACCGCCACCTCTATGATAATTCATTCAATACTCAAAATTCACTCCTCCAGTACCTGTAACAATTATTTATATTCCTTGATAATTGCAGGTGATCAAACAAACTACAGGAAATCCTCATTAAATAGAGGAATGAGAGGCAAGCTACATTTAATGACCACCCCAACTCGCTTGAACGAGTAGAAAATAAATCGCTCCATGTTGAATCCAAGTGGATGATTGTTCAAGATTTAAAACTCAATCAATGATGCCCATTAAGGATCGCCACTTGCTTTGCTGCCCATACTTAGAAACAATGATGAGGTGCTTTAAAACTACCACGTACCCATCTATATCCAAACTCCATAATGATCAACTTGACCACCCTTGAACGTGATCACAAGAAGATTTCAACCAGAAACCCAACTCACATCGCCCATCACATCTTCCAGTTATGCCTTGGGACTTCATCAAGTGATGGCTAAGAATCCAGCAATGAGATATTGTTCGTTGATCTTGACCGCGAGAGAATCCTAGCCAGAGACTTAAATCCTATTGCTCATCGCTTGTTTGCCTTCCATGGAGTAGTCTCAACCTATGAAACACCAAACACACGTGATGGGTAGTAACTCAACCCATCAGCAGTCATAGGTTCCCTTTAGAATGTCCTAAGACAATTGGTGATAGTAGTAAGGCCAGCAATGGGTTAAGTACTTAACCGCATTGCTCATCACTCATTGCCTTCTGGTGGTGAGAATGTAACACGTGATCAATGATAGAACCATGCTTGTAAGAAAAGATAGTACATCGCTTGTCACGGGATGGACATGGTTTAGTTTGAAAAAACACGCAATGAGCGATGAACCGACAGTGATAAAATTAAGGGATGCAAAAAAATGCACATGGGCATGAGTTGTTTTTAAAAGGGGACTTCCTAGGCATCAGCCGATGACAAAATATTGGGTCCAGTTAAACAATGATAGCGAAGACCATAAGGTGCCACTTAATTAATCAGTTACTTGATGCAACTGGTCAATGAGAAAACATACTTGACGATAGGAGGATTAAGGGTATAAGTGAATGGAGACCACAAACCCTAAACCCTAGTAACAATAAGGAAAAATCAATCATAGGCTTGACTATGGAACCAATGGGATAATGAAATTTAAGGGTTCCACTAGTGGCTTTGATTGGGGATGTATGCCTCTTGCAAGCATAGCAAGATCTAAGATCTTTGGTAGAAGTAGACCAACAGAAAGGCACAAAAATCAGGAACACAAATAGCAATCCAAGAGCATCAATTACAAGGATAAAGAATGTAGCTCTCATTTCCAATCCCAGAAGCCTTCTCCAATACTTTCTTAGGCTTCATTCTCCAAATTGGAGGCCTAATGGCCCCTAGAACTTAGAAGCAGTTATTTCCTTGATCAAATACCTTATCCTACTCTGATAGAAAAGGATCAACATGTGCATTTTGCATTTTTGAGCCACCATCATCATCATCATTGACATCATTAATTCCACTTGTTATGAAGTTGCCTTGTTTATCAACATGTTGCACTATAGGCTCATCCAAGTGAGCTGGAAAAGTAAAACTTTCATACTCCACTTGATCATGAATTTTAACATCATATTCAATTTTTACATCAAAGTGAAATCCTTCATAGACACTTTGTTGTATGCTAGGCCAAGCTTTTGCAGTATCAGAGAGAAAGGGTCCATATTCAACAACACCTTCATTATGATTGACATGAGTGTTATCCTCATTAGATGGAAACAATTCCATGATAAGGTTCAACAAGGGAGGGGCATCAATGAAGAATTCAAGTGCACATTCATATTGATTAACATCATGCTTCATGTTATTTGCACCCTTGGGTTCCTCTCCACATAGATCAAACATTCATGCAATGTCAACATAATTTGAAAACTCATCAAATTGTTTCTCCTCATCAACATGAAATAATGTCTCTTCAGGACCAATGTCCCTATCAAGGTGCACAACTTGGTCATTTAATAATAGGCCTCTCCCTACATCCATGTATATATCATCATCATTATCATGTATGGCTGACAATTCATCCCATGTTTGAAGCACAAAACTAGGTATTGTAGGAACATGGGCATGTTCATCTGCATCTCCCTCAATACCAATACTATATTCAAGATCATTGTCATGGTAAATGAAATCTTCATCTTCAAACTCTTCACCCTGTGAACAACTTTCACAATTAATTATCAGCAGATCTAAGTTACTCTTGGTAGCATTAGACACAATCTACTCATTCACCTATGGGAAAGTGACTTCATAAATATGTGTATCACTATATCTTTCATGTGGTTGGGTAACTATTAAATCAAAGTTACCTTCTTCAAAGATAGAATCAACAACTTTAGTATTAGACTAATCCTCGTGTCTTGCTATCTCATTTTTTCCATATCTAATGTATTCACAAGTGGTACTTGCCAAGAAATCATTAGGATCTTCAACAAAGAGTGGATTATTCCTACACTAGTAAGGATCATCATCTACCACCTCACACACTAGTGAGGGTTCATCATATAAGGGGTTTTGCCACACCTTCATTTTTGTCACATACACTCCTGTTTTCTCAAATTGAGGGTCCCAATCCCTAGGGTTATCAGTGCATTCAAAATCAATGTAATCACTTGAAGAGCAAAGAGAAACATTTTCAACATCCTCCTCATCATTTGTATTCAAAATTATTGATCCACACTTTGAGAACTCTTCACATAAACAAAAATTTTCACTCCCAAGAAGGTGCACCCTTTCAAGGCTATCAACACATCCTATGCTTGAAGCAAAATATTCCACCTCTATTTCACAAGAATAACTACAATCAACAGGAAATCGACCAAGTTCAATTTCATCATCTTGGTCACTCATTTGTGCATCATTGTCTCTAATCAAATTAGGATGTAGGGGCCTTCCCTTGCACCTATTGTATTTTCTCACCATCTAGAATACCCCATGAATGAAAATCATGCACCACTTTCTTGTCCTCATATTGTGTATCCTCATCTATGTTACTTGTGAAAAGACAACATTCATTAATCAAATGTTCACATTCTGGTATGCTATCTTCACCTGATTGCTTTGTCTTTTGATCTTTCTCATCATGGTAATCACTATTGACACTCGGAAGTAATACTTGTGTATGTGTATTCATTCCTAGCCTCCTCTACAACCCTTATCCAATCAATTACTTGGCTCAAATTGTAAGGCTTCAATTCCTTTGACAAGGTACTCAATCCTCATTGATACATTTCACAAAACAAATCAATACATACTGAGTCTTCTGGTCTAGCATTTTTAGGTATCTCTAATAAAGTATCCACAAACTTGGAAAATAGATCATAGGGTGATTCCCCTTGATACCTTTTAATCTCATGTAAACTCTTTACTAAGAATACCTTATCAATTTTGCTTTGATCCTATGAGCTTCTCTCTTTGGTTTTACCATGATTCCCATATTGTAATGGTGGAGAAACTAGAACAATAGAATCCTTACCACCTAAATTTCTACTAATTGATCCACAAGTTGTATCTGCATGAAATGTGCTAGGATGACCAACATTGGTAGTTGAATATCATTTCATCATGGAATAATTCAAATTGTCTTCAATTTCTATGGAAGTTTGATATGCCTGATGCAATGTTGTGGGCTCCTTATCTCTTAGGAGATAACTCACCTTTTTATCAAATGCACCCAAGTATACCACCAAACATTCTGCATCATTTGGCCTTATGCTCTCAGGGATCTCTCTTATAATCTTTGAGAATCTAAGATTGAAAGAGGGAACTAGCTCATCTTCTCCTTTCTCCATACTTATGAACCTTCATCTTATTAAGACTGGATCAGTCCTTTCACCGAACTGTTTCATGAACATTTCTCTCAATTCATCCCATGAATGTATGGAGGATGCTATAAAATAAGAGAACCAATCCCTAGCATGTCCTCTCAAGGAATGAACAAATAATTTCATGACAACATCTTCAAAGTCCAATTCATAATCTCACATCATATCAACAAACTCTTGCAAATGTTTGCTTTTTGATTCAGTTTTTGCACCATTAAATTTTGGTATCCTATCTCTAATCTTAGATGGCACAACATTTGGATAACCACAAATGTTATCAAAACTAATAGCTTTGTACCTCTCGATACTGAAATTCCCTTGACACAACAAATGTTGTCCATCATGCATGGTTACATTCATATCTACACCAAAATATGCAGCTTGGCAATGCATCCTCACTCCTTAAAAGATAATTATAAAATTTTCTTTGCATTTACACTTGGTAATTCAAATTCCTTTGAGCAATTACAACCTTAAGTCTTTATAATGAATACCTCCTATGAATTTTTCTTCAGATCTTACAATACAACATGCTTATTTATGATAATGGACTAATTGCAATTCACATTCTAAAGGCATGCTAAATTACCACTATTATTCCCTCATTTAGTTGTAACTCACCTAATAGGGAATTATTTATATCATATATCTTGAAAATTCCCACAAATTACTTACAAATGTGATAATATTTTCTTTGGATTCATGAGAATACCTAGAATTTTGCAGCAGCCACCTAGCTTTTGTCTTTAAATCTGAGGATCTGGGGCTTTAATGTATTCTTTATCAGGTTCTTTAGTCAGATTCACCATCTCCTATTATAGAGGATTAAACTTCAAATGGGATGAAGTTTCTTCAAAATAAGAATGTATTTTGGGCTTGTTTCCACAATGGAGTCACTTTCAGATCCTTCGAACTTTGTTGCACCCAAATTTACTACTTGGTTCAAGAATTGGTCAATATCTGAACAAGCTGTTCAGAATTATCACACCATTTGACTCTGTGATATACGGATTTGCAATGGAAAATTTCTTCCCCAACAGAGTCGCCAATTATGTTGGTGTTTTTAATAGCTGAAACTTGGAATTATTTAAAGGAGATCCAATCCTTATGTTCAAGACATCCCTAGGCTAATGGCCAACACAATGAGTAAAGAATTATGAGGTATTTACTCCTGCACTTTAGGCTCTGTGGGACCAGGGAGGGTATTTCCCTATTTTTTTCATTTTAATTTGTTTAAATGGAGAACACTTCTTCACATATGAGTTCCTATCACAGGAAAATACACAAAATTCACCTAGGATTTGGTTGATCTTTGAGTAAATAATTATCCATTTGCTAGGAATGAGGGTGTACTTCAAACTTTCATTTCAGAATTGACAATATTTTAATGAGTATTGTTCTTATTTTCAACCTATGGCTAGGCATATTACTAATTCATTTGATTGCATGAATTCTTTACAAACAAGCCAGTGCCTCATCAATTGGGTAAATGGAGTCAAATATGGAATACCCAGTAATACACAAACAATTTAACCCTAAAATAGATGGACTATTTTGTAATTCCTTGCAATAAAAAAACTCACTATATCCAAAACATCACTTCTTACCAAATCCTCTACAAATTCTTACAGACCTACGAATCTCCTCAAGCATTTAATTAACTCATTAAGCTAAAGCAAAGAAAACAAATCCATACACCCAATTAAACTATTGGTGACAAATGAAAAGATCCTTGATATATTCATTTATAATCTACAAAAAAGTACAAAGGAGAGTACATGCTTTGGAATTTAGATTTGTTTTGATATCAATTACATATATGACCAATACCCAAGATGATTGGGCAGCATATTCATCAAGCCTTATGCATTGTATCTATTTGAGACTATTACATATATGACCTATACCCAAGATGATTGGCCAGCATATTCATCAAGCCTTATGCATTGTATCTATTTTTTGTACTTAAATTCTACCTAGACCATTCTAGACTCAAAATTTTGACCCCAATAATGAGCCTTGAAATCCCTTTTATAGATGAAGGGAGCAACAAGCATCAGGCTCATTACAATTACATTTCATAATCATTTAAGATTAATTTAATTTCATTTGGTCCATTTTCTGAACCATTATATTTAATCATTAATGTACTACGGGAAAGCAAAAAGGCAAAAAGAGTGACAAGCAATTGGTTGGAGAAGCACACACAAGCCTTCCAAAAGTGTTGTTACCAAAATCAACACGTTCACCAACACCGATGAAGTCACCATCAGTACCAATAGCACAAACTGACAAACCAACAATAGGGAAGTCAAGTCACCACAAAATCCAAAAAATGAACACCATTGAGCAAGAGAAAATGGGTGCTACCTGGTCTTGTTAGTGGTTAAGTAAACACACCCACCTGATTTCTTGATAGAGATTGGAGTTGTAACAATCACCTCATCATTCAAATCATCATAAGGCACAAGGGAAATAGGAAAATGGCCAAAATCAGGGATGGTTCCTCCTTCCTCACTTGCAAAACTATCTGAAATCACAACAAGAACATTGGGCTTCCCTGAATAGACCCTAGGATCCTTACTCTTCTCCTTCAATTCATTCATAGACTCAACAAGCCCTTTTCCTCTAAACTTGACTAATTCTTTTGAAACTGTCCTATTTCTCAAATTGTATGTACTCTTGACAACAATTTTCTCACTCTTCTTATGAATACTCCTCTTACCTTTCAGAACCATTAACATTTCTGCCATAATGGGTTTGGCTTCAGACACATATGCAAATGGTTTCTGCATACTCAATCTCGTAGACCTTCGAACTGTTGTGACAGGAGTACTTGGCGCACTCATTTTTCCTAGAGTGAAACACTAACCACATCCTATCTTGTAGGAAAAACGTGAGCCAAACCTTCAGAGAATCACCACTCATAGAAATGAAAACCCCAAGAGCCCCAGACAAGACAATACAAAGTACAATTGATCTATAGCAACAATACCACTAAAATGCATGCATGCACATTTACAGACCAGGGGATATCGTACCACCACCTCTATGATAATTCATTCAATACTCAAAATTCACTCCTCCAGTATCGGTAACAATTATTTTTGTGCCTTGATAATTGTAGGTGATCAAACAAACTACATGAAATCCTCATTAAATAGAGGAATTAGAGGCAAGTTGCATTTAATGGCCACCCTAGCTCACTCGAGCGAGAAAAAAATCAATCGCTCCATGTTGAATCCTAGCCATTGATCGTTCAGGATTTAAAACTTGATCAATGAGGCCCATTAAGGATTGCCACTTTCTTTGTTTCCCATACTTAGAAACAACGATGAGGTGCTTTAAAACTACCACATACCCATCTATATCCAAACTCTATAATGATCAACTTGCCCACTGTTGATCCTGATCGCGAGAAGATCTCAGCTAGAAACCCAACTCACATCTCCCATCACATCTTCCAGTTCTACCTTGGGACTTCATCAAGCAATGGCTGAGAAGCCAACAATGAGATATTGGTCATTGATCTTGACCGCGGGAGAATCCTAGCCAAAGACTTAAATCCTATTGCTCATTGCTTGTTCGCCTTCCATGGAGTAGTCTCAACCCGCAAAACACTAAACACCTGTGATGGGGAGTAACTCAACCCATCAGCAGTCGCAGGTTCCCTTTAGAATGTCACAAGACAACTGGAAATAGTAGCAAGGCCAACAATGGGTTAAGTACTTAACTGCATTGCTCATTGCTCGTTGCCTTCTAGTGGTGAGAATGTAACACATGATCAATGATAGATCCACACCAGTAAGAAAATATAGCACATCGCTCGTCACAGGATGGGCATGGTTTAGTTTGAAAAAACATGTGATGAACGATGAACCGCCAATGATAAACTTAAGTGAAGCAAAAATGCATGAGGGCATAAGTTGTTTTTAAAAGGGGACTTCCTAGGCATTCACAGGTGACAAAATACTAGGGCCAGTTAAACAATGATAGTGAAGACCATAAGGTGCCACTTAATCAATTGGTTACCTAATGCAACTGGTTAATGAGAAAACATAAGCCAATAGGAGGATTAAGGGTATAAGTGAATGGAGACCACAAACCCTAAACCCTAGTAACAACAAGGAAAAATCAATCATAGGCTTGACTATGGAACCAATGGGATAATAAAATTTTAGGGTTCCACTAGGATGCTTGACTTGAATGCTTGAAACCTACATCACAATGTTAGCTCCACAAACATTCATGATTGAAGATAACTTTGACATGATGCTTAAGATCTTGAATGCTACAACAAATAATTGAAAATTTTTCTCTTGAACACTTTTTTGACAATAATATTTGTTGTAATTTTGCTCCTTCAAAAATCTTAGGATTTGAATTGATAAAAAGACCTTGTATTTATAGATAATTTTCTAATTTCCTGATAATTAAACATCAAAGACCGATAATTGCAAATTGAATTTGAATCATAAAAATGCCGCCAAAAACATATTAAAAAATGGGGTCCTAAACATAAGGAGGAGGGCGAATGGTTCCTTGGAACTAAATCTAGGACACTCCAATTCCAAGAAAATTCAATTAATGTTTGTAATTGTTTAATACAAATTTCCCTTTCGAAAAATAGGATTAATTAGGCTTTTAAATGCATAATTGGGCCAATTAGAGGCTTAATTAAGTCCAATTAATTAAGGGACCCAAACATAGAGTGAAAATATAAAGGAGTACATTTTTTGACACTACAAAAACAAATAATTTTCTTATTTATTGAATTTACTTAATGCTATTGATTCTCCACTTGGCTATGATGCACTTCACTACAATGCCCCAATTTTGTATTCTTCCTTCCAAATTATCATTGATTTTGGTGGCTTCACACCTTTACTTATTCTTGGTTGAGATATTATCCTTATTCAAAATGGCTTTCAAGCTACAAGTTATGATCATATTTTTGTTATTTCTTTATAATAAACTCAAAAATACAATTTTATAAAACAAAAACTATTATTTACCTTTACTTTGGCAGCTTGCAATTTACCTACAACTTTTGTTTACAAACAATGATGGTTATCAAGTGCTAAGGATAATGATCTCTTTTATTGAAAATAGTTATTAAGAGCTAAAATTCCCTCTTTAATGGTGATTTAACTTCGAGTGGTGGCCAATAATCCACTATGTTTTTGACAACAATCTCTCTATTCCACAATTTTCCCCTCTTATGTGCAACTGAGTTCTCCTTGCAGACCTCAATAACAATTCTACAATTTATTTTACACAAACTTTTTCCTTGACTACAATCCTTGTGGTTTAGACTACTTCTTCAACTATTGTGACTTCACAATAAATTTCCTTCTTCCTAGTGATGACTTTTCAAACTCATCTTTTGTCTTCAAAACTAGACTCTTGTCTTTTATAATGAATTTCTATCTTACAACTAATCAAAATCTAGTTATATTTTATCACTTAGTTCTTGAGTTGTATCATGGAGTAGTAAAAATCAAGAAACCATGGCTCTCTCTTCTATAGAAGCATAGTATATTGCAGTAGCAATAGACAGTTGTCAAGCCATATGGATTTGAAAGATTTTGGAAGATCTGCAATTGGTTCAGGAACTTCCCCATTGCTCATGCAAGGTGAGATTTAATAATGCATGATTAACCACATGTAGTTATCTAATGTCATCTCCAGTTCAACCTCCAAGCACATAGTTTTCTTTAATTAACTTTTGTTTTTGCATAATAAAAAACTATTCCTATACTGAATTACACATGCAATTTTATTATGCAAAAATAAACTAATTAAAGAACACTATGCACTTGGTGGTTGAATTGGATATGATAGTAGATAACTACATGTGGTTGATCATGCATTCTTCATACCCATCCAATTGCCTCTTGTCATTATCAGTGGTAATCTTTACAAATATGCAATGACCTTTCTCCTTATGATGGGCTTTGGTGGCAGTTCCTTCGAGAACAAAATTTGTAGCTTTTGTCAAATATGTTGTGATCTTTTGAGGTGATGCTTCACTTTATTACATCATTCTAACTTGAGCACCCACTACACTTTATTTCCTCTAACAGTGACTTACTTTCCACACCTACTAAGTTCTCTTTCTAGATGTGATTTAATCTTTCTCTAGCAAGAGAAATATGAATTCAAGCATTGCTTTATAGATTCCTATGAACTCTTCCTTTAAGGGTTGGTTTTATTTTATCAAATGATCCATTCCTCCAATTTCTATGGTGGGCAATTCTTTTGAGACAGTGACTTTGAAAAATTTCCTCTCCAAGTCGACAACTTCCTTATAAACTACAATTAATGACTTCCTCTAATGGGGATAATGATTGTTAACATATTAATCTATCGGGTTAAATTTTATTATTAGGTAAGTAGGGTTTTGAAAGGGGCTAGCTTAGCCAACACAATCTAAGCTCTGACTTTTCTAGATCGGTAAAAGTCTTATTTTTGTTTTCGTTTTCCCATTTTCTCACGACAGACATAGTTATCACTGTTCGATTAATTTTTATCTTTTTCAAAATTCTTTCTCCCACCTACTATCAACTATAAAATTTCCATTTTCAATTTGGATGAAGAGAACTAAAAATTGTAGGGATGAGTTGCAAATTCAAGTACAACACCAACTTTGTGTGACTTCATTGAAAAGTATGCACAACAAGATTACCCATCACCTTTTGCTACTACTTAGAAAGGTTGCTACTAATAAAAAATTGGGGAGAGTTTGTTGGATAAGGCTTACATCTCATTCATCACCTTAATGGTTTGATTTCCTTGGGTTGTGGAAGGAGGACGTCAAGATGTCCATTGATGATAGCTCTTTGGCTATCAAAGCAGAGCATAAACAGGAGAAGGGGGATGTTGGTTCTTGGTCAGCTAGAAGCCACACTTCCTACAATACAAGACTTATTCAGTTAAATATCATGATTTATTCATGTGTGTTCATTTTTCTCTTACTTTCCAATAAGTTCATGAGAAAACTAAATTGAGCGTCAAAATTGTATAGTCAACTAACCTAAGAAGTGAATGTTGTGTCTCTATTTTGTGTAGGAGATAGTCCTTGACCATTTGGTAATTACAATATGCGAATATATTATATGTTTTCTCAGGCAACGATGATTACAAAATGGATAGTAGATTTGATAGATGGATGATGAGAATTTTTTTCTTAAATAGTTTACCTTTTGTTTTCAAAGCAACGGGCTCCTACACATGGATAATTTTTTCATTTTCTTGTTTGGCGTAGACCCAAATGAAAACCAGGTTTCACAAAATAGTAAGTGTTGAGAATAAATACCAAGGGATACTCTTTCTCCATCAAATCTATAAACATTTTTGTAGAATCTATCAACAAGCGGTCCCCAAGAATACCCCGCTGCAAATTGAGTACCCAACAAAACAATAATCTAATTCCACCTAAAAAAATAGGGAGTTATCCCTCCACAAATCAATCAATTGGACCAATTAACAAATATTCCCAATGAAATCTTTGAAAATATAATTAGGAATCCATCAAAATGAAATTGAAAGCAATTTGATAAAAGGAAACCTAACTACACTTGCAAACCTGATCCCATTGGGGGATTAGTGTTGAATTGATGGGAAATGATCAACCCTTTCTTAATTCCATTATTGAAGCAAGTTTTAAAGTGATTATTTAATGGAGAAATGGATGAAATGGATGCAAAATGACTAAATGATCTCAAAGATGGCTCTAAAAATTACTATAGTGTAATTACTGTCAAGCTTTGTGGATGAATTACTCATGAAATAGGGGCTATTTATAGGATTTTTAGGTGAATCAATGGCTAGGATCAATTTGGTTAATCAAGGGATAGAAATGGATGAGAGGAATTGACATGGATCAAGGGTCAAATCCATGGATGAGACTGAAAGATCACCTAGATTGATAAAGTTAATCAAGGGTTGCAATTGATTTCAACAAACACAAATCCTTAATTTTAGGAAGAATGTGCAAGATATTTCCATGGAGGGAAATTGTTTGAATTTGAATTGGAGGAATATTCCTCAGAATATTCCTTGGCAAGTGGGTGAAATTAGAGGGATTAAAAGATATTAGTCAATTAAATAATTAAGATATTATTTAATTGTGCAAGATGGGGGAATTTAGGATTTTAATTAAATTTAATTACCTCATTTAATTAAAAGGGGTGGAATTAATGACATTTAATTAAATAACTAAGATTATTTAATCAAATGAGATGACTTAGGGGATTTAATCAAATAATTCACATTATTTAATCAAATGAGATGAAAATTAGTATGAAAGAGGTGAATTAACCCAATAGTATTAGTTATTTGATTAATAGAAGTAAATGATGAATTTAATTAAAGAATCAAGATTATTTAATTAAATAGTCAAAAAGGGTTGAATCAGGATGAAAATGGTGTTAGTAATTGAATTCGGATGGCACTAAAAACTATAATGAGATAGTAGATTTTAACCACAATCAAGGATTTTGATCTTAAGTTGGGGTTGGCATGAGCATGAGAACATTGGATGATCAAGTGCCTTCTCTATGGGCTACAAGCAGAGGAATTAGTGAACCCACAAGCATAATAACAAGGCAATTTATGAGCATTGTTGTAGGCATGGCTTCACGAAATTCTAGTTTTCTAAGAAATAAAATATATATTTAGGCAGGTTGACTAGCATTTGTTGTACTGGTATGTAATCATTCATCCATACTACTTGAAACATGTGCCTTCCTGTCTCTACTCTTCATTTTTAATTAATTCAATTGACCTCTAAGAGATGAGTGGAGAGTAGCCTGTGGGTATAACGTAACCTAAAATGATTTTGATGTGAATTTTCATTAAACTATAATCCATAACAATTTTGTTATAATCAATTTTTTAATTATATAGAAAGTGATATATAATGTTTTTAGTTATATAAAAAAGTTATATAAAATGTATATAATTTTAATATATTATTAATAAATATTTGCATTTGATAGTTTTAATCCCATGATAACATACGCATATATTATTCATTATAAAATAAAGTGCACCATCCTTTTTAGATTTATTGAATTTATCAAACGTATTTTACCATTATTAAAAATTTCACAAAAATATGTTTGAATAATTTGTAGGACTGTTTATTATTTACACTTATTATGTGTACTAATAAGTGTATTCATAATTTTCTAGAAGTTCTTAGGAAATTGAATTTTTTTATGTTTCTCATACATTTTTTGGTAT
Organism: Sequoia sempervirens; assembly: GCA_007258455.2. NCBI lineage: Eukaryota > Viridiplantae > Streptophyta > Pinopsida > Cupressales > Cupressaceae > Sequoia > Sequoia sempervirens. The sequence goes on along the minus strand of VDFB02317881.1, from coordinate 2,710 downwards.
GCTGATGCAGAGCAGGGGTAATCAATCTCAAAACAACCTTAAACAATTTCCTTTGTTCATCAAAAAGTGGGTTTCCCTTCATAAACCCATATTCTTCTTTATAGCCTTTCAAAAAGGTATTTTTTGGCATAACTTCCCAACCAGGACTGATCTTTAAGAAATAAAACTTGATTCAAATACCCATTTGGCCATTATTCAACATATCTCAAAACCAAGGTAGAGTACTTTGTACGGAATGCCTCAAAAATTGATTTTCCTCTTTGTGTAACTAGGCCTAATTGGCAACTAGGCTTGGTAGCAGTAGGGTATTTGTGTTCTATGGTCTATACCTCCATTCCAATGCTTCAACCACATCCCATAGGGCCTTAAACAACTCATTCCAACACATATACCATTCCCCAATTACAAATAACAAATTTGTCCTAGTCACTAGGGATTCTAGGGTTGATACATGAAGATATCAACCTCTTTAGTGTTCCTCCACACATGCAGAACCCATCTCTTGCATATTCAACCTATTAAACTCAAATAAAACATCTAAAACATCCATTCCACCAAGTTTCATAATTTTTCACTAGGTGGAATGGAATTTATTGCATTTTGTTTACTCACTAGCTAGCCTAACCAAGGTTTTGACCAGTCTGCAATATAATGATTGCAACTCACTCAAAAAAAGATGAAATCATATGCAACCACCACCAAATAAAATTATATTCAATTCTCCATCAACCAAAATTCAATTTAGACCATGAAGGATCGTACATATCCATACAATTCAATGTAGCAGCAACGTACGTTCAGGAAATGCAGAAAATAAAGCTTTTATTGATTCAATCTTCCAAAATGTCATCCACCCAACCTTTTCTTCAACAAAAAAAGTTTTTTTAAACCTTTTTCAACCATATTCCAATGGTTACAAAACAATTTTCAAATTAAATACTAACACAACATCATTATGTTCACTTTTATGATAAAATTGCAAAAGTTGCATTTGCCAACATTGTGCAACTTTGACCATTTTTGCATCTACACACTATCTCACCCATAAGAACTAAAACTAGACCCAAACATACATGAAATGGTATTTTAATACCTTATTACATTCAAATAACTCAACCAAAAAAAATATCAACTTTTGACCCCTCTTGGAGGCTAGAAACCTTGTGGGTGCCCTTGCACCATACTCCTAGGGCAAAGAAAGCTCAAGTTCCGCTTGAGAATAGACTTGTAATTGTACAACAATGTTTGATAATATCATCCTTAGACATCAAAGTTGCATCCTCCATAGGGAGACCTCACCATTTGACCAAGTATTGATAGTAGACCTTTCTCCTTGTCTTCTTAAGCTCCTTCTATTCCAAGATGCATTTCAACTCCAAGGGTTGGCTTGGTGGAAGATCCATGATCCAATCTTCATTTGGAATCACTGATGAACCTACATTAACACCTGTATCAACATCCCATTTATAATGGTAAAGATCATAAACATTAAAAATAGGATAAATGACAACTCCACGAGGAAGTTCAATTTCATATGCATTCTCTCCAAACTTGTGCACCACTTTGCATGGCCCTATCTTCTTCATTTTTAGTTTAGAGTACTTCCCCTTAGGAAACCTTTTCTTCCTCAAATGATCCAAAACTAAGTCTCCAACCTTAAAATGAACCTCTCTCCTTTTTAGATCAACATTGTGCTTGCATTTTTCAACATTCTTTTAAAGATTCTCCTTAACACGTTGGTGGATTTCTTGCATAGCCGCTGCAAATTGTTCACCTTTAGCACTCCTCCTTTCTATCCTACTAACATCTCTCAATTCAAACACACCCCTGGGCTGCAAACCATAAACAATCTCAAAAGGACTTTTACCAACACTTTTATTCACTGAATCATTGTATGCAAACTCGGCTTGAGGAAAAACTAGATCCCATTGTGTTGAGTGCTCCTTTGTTAGACATATTAGGAGGTTTCCAAGGATCCTATCCACCACCTCAGTCTTCCCATCAGTTTGAGGGTGATAGGCAGAACTAAAACTCAAATTTGTGTCAATTTTCTTCCATAGGGTTCTCCAAAAGTGACCAACAAATTTGTTATCCCTATCAGATACAATACTAAGAGGTAAACCATGGATTCTTACCACCTCTTTGAAGAAGGTTCCTACAATTTATGAGGCATCATTAGTGCTCTTACAAGTTATAAAGTGTGCCATCTTAGAAAACCTGTCAACAACAACATACACCGAATCAAAATCTCTTTGAGTTCTAGGCAACCCCATCACAAAGTCCATACTAATTGATTCCCAAGGCCTATTGGGAATGGGGAGAGGTTGATATGACCCTGCATTAGTGCTAGATCCTTTAGCCCTTTGAAAAATAGTAAGCTTATCCACAAAGTTTCTCACATTAGTTTGCATTTTTGGCCAATAGTAGTGCCTCTTCAACTACTCCAAGGTCTTATATAGACCAAAATAAATCATCTTGGATCAGAAAATAAATCCATTTTTCATTATTGTTGCTACAAGGTTGCCTACAACTTTCATAAATATCTTTAAAATCTGCATCATCAATGTGCATACCTTTCAAAGAATCCAATCTTATGCTCTTCAATTGAATTTCCTACACCATGAGAGCTCTTCTACTCAATGCATTTACCACCTTCTTAGATTGACCATTTTTATTCTTAATGGTGAAAGTAAAACTTTGCAAAAATTCA
>VDFB02317879.1:0-29553 GCA_007258455.2 Sequoia sempervirens | reverse complement strand
CTCCAAGCGTATTTCACCCTTTAGACTTTCATTTTGTCATACTTGAATATCTTCTAATCACTTGCTCTAGTTAGGCACATTTAGCCCTCTGCACTTCCAATTCCTTACTTTAGAAAATTTCCTAGCCCACATATTACTCTTTTCTTACTTGGGCGCATATGAGTGCTGAAGCTTTGATTTTTTTAATGCCTTAGAAAGTTCTTGAGTTCCCTCTACAAGGTGGGCGCATTTCACCCCCTCTACATCCATTTTGTGACAGTTAGAAAGTTTCTTATCAACTTCTTGAGATAGGCGCACATGAGGGGTAGAGCTTCAAGTTTTCTATACTTAACTTTTCTCTAGCTCTCCATAAGTCAAGGCGTACATCAAAGGGACCCGTTTCAAATTTTGAATGACTTAAAGATTCCTCAAGGCCTTCTTAAATAGCTAAGGCGCATGCATGGGGTCAAACTTCAAATGTAGAACACTTCCTTCACAAGTCAAGGCGTATGGAATGGGGCCCACTTCATGCATGCTTTCGAATATTCCAAGTTTTTCTCCAGTCAAAGGCGCATTCAAAGGGGGGGACTTCAAGTTTCCACGCCTTGAATATTTCTTGAATTCTCCATGCAAGGCAAGGCGCATTTGAAGGCATCTACTTCAAATTTAAAGCACTTAGAATATTCTCTTTATGCACAACGCCTTGGAATCTTTCACTTTGCTTCACCCTCATTTGGGCGCATTTCACATAGGGAGGTGGACTTAAGTTTATTCCAACGCTTTTTCCACCCTTTACTTTGCATGGGCGCATTCAAAGGAGAGAGGAGAAAGTCAAAGTTTTATCTTGACCTCTCTTGTCTTGGGCGCATTTAGCACATGGAGGAGGATTTAACTTTGCCTTAGAAATTTTTTTATCAACCTCTTCTTAGCATGAGGGCACATTTAGGGGTGAGAGAAGGATAACTTCATGCCTTAGATTCCTTCTGCATGCTTGATGATGAGGGCGCATTTAGGATGTGCAAGAGGATGAAATTCAATACTTCAGAAATTTTTAACACCTTCAAGGCAAGTTGGGCACATTTTGGGGGTGGAGCAGGATAAACCTCATGCCTTAGAAATTTTCTTAACTTCTCCACCTTCTTGGGCGCATTTCATATGTGGAGCAGGATAAACCTCATGCCTTAGAAATTTTCTCAACTTCTCCACCTTGCATGGGCGCATTTAGTGAGGCGGATTTACTTCCAGACTTAGGCAATTTTCTACTTCCCAGCTGATTCTTCCTTGGGTGCATTTGAGGTATGGAGGTGGATTTAACTTAGATTTTATTTCATTATCTGCTTCTGCCAGCTTATCCATGCCCTGCTATATATAGTAAGTCCTTCGATTTTCATATCTCTGAAGCCCGGATTGATTCGAAATTTTAACCCAGAATCTTCATGACCTAGCTAGTCCGCTCACACTGCCATCTTGAGCTGACCTGCTAAAAATAACACATTTCTGAAGGTGGTTTACTATTTATAGCAACTGCCTGTTTCTGATACTTCCCCAACTCCGTTTGACTTGAAATTTGAATGCTGTGACCCTCATCGGATGACTTGCCCGTTCACACTGGCGCCTGCTGCTGGTTTACTATTTTTAGCCTATTTCTGGAATGCCTTACTATAAATAGTAAGTGCTTCGATTGCCTTCAAATTTTACCAGTGGATAGCTTGAAAGGTACTGATCGCAGTGGGATACACCGGTTTTCGAAAATTCCAACATTTTACCCCTCATTTTGGGTCCCAAAGCTGGAAACCCTAATTTGACTTGCATGTATATCAAATGACCTCCGTTTGACCTCGTTTTTGTTGCACTTTGCCTTGTTTGTGATTCTGATGCGTTGGGCAGCTGCCGGAACGGACCTGCTAAAAATAGTAAGTCTCTGAAAACTGATCATCTTGCTTTGCATGTCACATCACTGCGTAGCTCTTGAAAAACCCACAAAGAATCATTAGACATGCGCTGAAAACTCTGACATGCAAACCCTAAAAATAGCCTCCGAAGACAACTCCTGAAAAAGTTTTGATCCCGGTTTGCATGTTACACCGTTGCGAAGCCCTCGAAAAACCTAGAAGGAATATGCAGACATGCAAAGAAAATCTTGACATGCAAACCCTAAAAATAGCCTTTGAAGGCTGAACTCTGAAAGTGATCATCTCATTTTGCATGTTATATCACTGCGTAGGTTCCAGAAAACCTAGAAGGAATCTCCAGACATGCATTGAAGAACTTCACATATAGACCCTAAAATTTGCTCCGGAAGCTGAACTTGCTAAAAATAGACAGTTGTCCGTTCTGGCTCAAAACTTGCAGACGAGCAGCTTGACATTTTTTGGATGCAGTGTAATTGTTGAAACTTCGAAAGTGCTTGGAAAATGCCTTGAATTGAACACTTACTAAAAATAGTAAGTTGCCAGAATCTGATGAAATTTAGTTGAGAACCTGCTGGAAGCATGCTGACAACAATGTTAGCCTCAGATTTCAATTTATTCACTTCATTTGACTTCAAACTGACCAGAAGACTCAAAACCCTAATTCTACAGACTTGGCCAAAATTTCACGTTTAAGCTCACAGACGGGCACATCCCCGAAAAGCAGACAATAGAAAAGAGACAGAAAGAGGGAGAGAGACAAAACCAAAGCCAAAAGACCGGAATGGAGCAAAAATTAGGGGGTCCCCATTTCAAATGGGGTGATGTGTGAAAAGGTCACAACATATCCCTACCTTAGTCAAGATGGTGAACGGTTTGAAGATTGAGGATAGACTCGAGGGAGCTTCCAACTTCACATCATGGAGATTCAGGATTATGCTTACCTTGCAAGAGAATGACTTGGGCGAGTTTGTGGAGTCCAGTGTTCCTGAACCTGAGGAGGAAGAAGAGAAGTTGCAGTGGAAGAAGAAAGATATCAAGGCAATGAAAATATTGGTTGATTTCGTTAAGGATCATATTGTTCCTATTGTCTCTAAGTTGAAGACGGCAAGAGACATGTTTAAAACATTGGAAGAAATGTACGAAATCAACAATACCAGCCGGACACTTGCACTGAAGCAACAACTACACCATGTGAAGATGGCGAAAGGAGAATCAGCGATTGCATACTTCATGAGGATTTCAGATTTGAGAGATCAGCTCTTGACAATTGGCCATATGGTTGACGACAAAGACTTGACTATGCTTGCTCTCAATGGTCTTCCTTTGTCTTGGGAATCCTACATTTAGGGAATCAGTGCAAGATAAAAAATGCCTAAGTTTGATTGTCTAAGGGCAGACTGCATTCAAGAAGAATCAAGGTTGGTGGCTAGAGGCGTTGGTCAAAGTTCAAAGAATGAAGATATTCATGTTCTCGCCTCCCATGCTTCGAAGAAGAAAGGAAAAGATGGAAAGAAAGGGTTCTTCAAGAGGAATCAAGATAAGGGAAATGATGATGCCCCCGCCTTCAAGAAGAAGAGAGACATGTCCAAGATTCAATGCTTTAAGTGTGATAAGGTTGGCCACTTTGCTAAGCATTGTCCATCTAGACCTAAGCAACAAGCCACCGTTGTAGATGTTGATGATGCTTCTCCGCAGAAGGATTGATGTGAATACTTGTTCTATTCAGCATTGTCAAGCAATGTACCTACAGATACCAACACTTGGCTGATCGACAGTGGTGCTTCTCGACACATCATCAGATTTAAGGAGCACTTATCAAGTTTGGTGGAGAAAGATTCTTCCGAACAAGTTATTATCGGAGATAATGCTGGCTACTCTGTGAAAGGGATTGGGACCTCTACTCTTCATTTGGATTCCGACTTTACGCTTCAGTTGAGAGATGTTCTTTATGTTCTAGGAATCAAGCGCAATCTCATCTCCATTTCAGCTCTAGAAGATAAAGGATATCAAGTTGCCTTCTCCAAAGGCAAAGTTCTTGTGTGGATGGAAAATTCCAATTTCAAGGATGCTCAAGTAATTGGTGTTAGACATGAAAGCCTCTATAGGTTATGTACGCGTCCTCTACAGGCATTAGTTCACGATTCTTCAAGCTTATGTGATCTTTGGCATCGAAGATTGGCTCACCTACACTTCCGAGCCTTACCTATCATGGAGAAGATGGTCACGGGACTTCCTAAGTTCAATCAAGAGCATGCAGGAACCTGCAAAGGATGTGCTATGGGTAAGAATTCAAAAGATCCTTTCCATAGTAGAGAAAGTAGATCTAAGTGTATTTTAGACCTTATTCATTCTGATTTATGTGGACCTATGTTCCTTCTTCGAGTGGTTTCTTGTATTATGTTCTTTTTATTGATGATCACTCTAGAAAGACTTGGATTTATTTTTTGAAAACTAAAGAGTCTGAGGAAGTGTTAGAAAGGTTCAAGGAGTTCAAAGCTCTAGTAGAGAATCTTTCCGGTAAAAGAATCAAGATCCTCAGATCTGACAATGGAGGAGAATACACCTTTGGTAGCTTTCAAAATTTCTGTGTTGATGCTGGGATTAAGAGGGAGTTTTGTGTTCCGTATAATCCTCAACAAAATGGTGTTGCAGAGAGAAAGAACAGGACGATCGTGGAAGCGACAGAAGCCATGATTCATGACCAAGATCTGCAAACCTTCTTATGGGCAGAAGCTTCTAGGACTGTAGTATATGTTCAAAATAGAAGTCCTCACAAGGTCTTGGAGAATATGACTCCAGAAGAAGCCTTTACAGGGAAGAAGCCTGAGGTTAGTCATTTGAGGATCTTTGGATATCCTGTCTATTTTCATGTTCCAAAAGAAAAGAGAACTAAGTTGGAGCCTTCTGGCAAGAAGGGAATATTTGTGGGCTACAGCGAGACCTCAAAAGCCTACAAGATATATGTTCCAGGTCAGAAATTGATTGAGATCAGTAGAGATGTCACATTCGAGGAAGATGTTGCATTTAGAAGATCCAAGGGAACTCATGTGGAGATTGACTATGATGAGTCTCCTCAGGATATGGAAGTTGACCATACTCCTGAGATTCAGAGGGAGACTTCAGAATCTTAGGAAGATGATCCAGTTGAGCCCTTGGAACTTACCGATGGGCCTACCGATATAGTGATTAGAAGAAAGAGACCTCTTTGGGCTAGGAAAACTATGTAAGAGGCTAAAAGGTTCGCAGCTCCTAGAGGTACATTCAGAGAAAGTAAAAGGCCACATAAGTTCTCCAGTTATGTTGCCTTGATGAGTCAGATTATTGAGTTTGAGCCTTCTAGTGTGGAGGAAGCTTCCAGTCAATAGGTTTGGAAAAATGCTATGTCAGAGGAGTACCAATCAATTCTCAAGAATGATGTTTGGGACATTGTTCCTAGACCCGAAGGCAAATCTGTGGTATCTTCGAAATGGCTCTTCAAGATCAAGCATGCAGCTGATGGGAGCATAGAGAAGTACAAGGCAAGATTCGTGGCTCGAGGGTTCTCACAGAAAGAGGGAGTTGATTATGAAGAAACATTTGCTATTGTTGCTCGCTACACTTCTGTCAGGACCATCATTGCCATTGCTGCATCTAGAGGATGGAAGATTCATCAAATGGATGTGAAGACAACTTTTCTAAATGGTGTGACAACTTTTCTAAATGGTGTGATCGAGGAAGAAGTTTATATCGAGCAACCTGATGGGTTCGAGGTACATGGGAAGGAGTCTCATGTTTGCACGCTGAAGAAGGCCTTGTATGGTCTTAAGTAGGCTTCTCGTGCATGGTACGAAAGAATTGATCGTTACTTGTCTAGTTTGGGCTTCTTGAAGAATGATGCTGACTCTAACCTGTACTTTAAGGTAATTGATGGTGAAACTTTGATTTTGGTCTTGTATGTTGATGATTTAATTCTTACTGGAGAAGAGCACTTAATCATCAAATGTAAGAAAGAGTTGGCCTCTGAGTTTGAGATGAAAGATCTTGGGCTTATGCATTACTTCTTTGGCTTAGAAGTCTGGCAGAAACCAGATGAGATGATTCTAAGTCAAGGGAAGTACACCATTGATGTACTTAAGAGGTTTGGTATGATGGATTGCAAATCCATGTCTACACCTATGGAGACCAACCTACATAAATTGAAGGAGGTTGCGGCTAGTTCAGACATGGTGGATCCTACTATGTACAGACAACTGATTGGGTCCTTGATGTATCTAGTTAACACTAGACCAGATATTTGTTATGCTGTGAGTGCACTTAGTCAATTCATGTGTGAACCGAGACAGATACATCTTGTTGCAGCTAAACATATCCTGAGATACTTGCGTGGCACAGTTGGATATGGGTTGAGATATTCTTCAAATGCTGACTTGGAGTTGCATGGTTATACTGATTTTGATTGGGCAGGATGTGTCACAGATTGGAAGAGCACCTCTAGATGTTGCTTTAGTTTGGGGTCTGCTATGATTTCCTGGTGCAACAGGAAGCAGTCATCTGTAGCATTGAGTACAGCAGAGGCAAAATATATTGCAGCTTGTATGGCAACTCGGGAAGTAGTATGGCTTCGTAAGCTCCTTGCAGGATTATTTGGACAATTGATGGAGTCTACTATCATTCATTGTGATAACCAGAGTTGTGTGAAGCTTTCTGTCAATCCTGTGTTTCATGATAGAACCAAGTATGTTGAGATAAAATACCACTATATCAGAGATATGATATTGAGGAAGGCTATACAGTTGAGGTATATCAGCACTGATGAACAAATGACAGACATTCTCACCAAGCCTCTCTCCAGAATAAAGTTTGTGTACTTTCGAGATAAGCTTGGTATGGTGGAGAATCCAGCCTTAACTGAGAAAGAGTCTCAGTGTCAGTGATCCTTTGTAATGAGTTCTTCTCAGTGAGAAAAGTTCGAGGTGAAATCCCTTGATTAATGAGTTCTTCTATGTGAGAGAAGTTCGAGGTGAAATCTCTTGACTAACGAGTTCTCTGTGAGAGAAGTTTGAGGTGAAATCCCTTGATTAATGAGTTCTTCTCAATAAGAGAAGTTCGAGGTGAAATCCCTTGATTCCACCCTTTGAGAGAGTCATGGTGGATTGCATGTGTGTGACTCCATGACAACATCACGAGAGAGAGTCCGTGATGATTTTCTTGTACTTGTGTTTTCACCTTCTGGGAGAGCCATGGTGAAAGTCATGTTGAGGTGACAACATCACGCAAGTGATGAACACTTGTACATACCATATATGGTTGTAGCCATTAAGGTTGATATCATGTTGAGGTGATATCAGATATCATGATGAGGTGATATTCTACTTTCCACACTTGGTTGTAGCCATTGTGGTAGACATCACGTTGAGGTGATATGTCTTGTGCAGCTGGAAGTATTCTCCCTAGCTGAGAGGGAGTGTTGATGTTCATGTACAACATCGGTCTTTACTTCCAGCCGATATCCTTTACTTAATGATGATAAATTAAATAATAGCCCAAGGCTATTTAATTTATAAGAGACATCAATTCTTGAAGAGGCACAATTTTTTTGGAGGTGTGATTTGTTTATTAAAGCCGACATTATGATTAGTGAAGAGGTGTGAATAATAAAGAGTTATATTTGTTATTGGAGGCCGACCTTAAAGTGACGCGATCTCATGAAGGAGGCACGATTCTTGATAAAGGCCGACTTGCTTTTGGAAAGACATGACTCTTCCATTCGTGGTGTATATATACTCAATGGAACTTCGTTGTTTGATTTTCATATTCAGTTCATTCGATATACTTCATCATATCATTCTTAGTGCGAATTCTATACAAGGAAGATTGAGTTCAAGAGAAGTTCGATATTATTGTTGGCTGAGATTATCTTCATCAGGTTGTCTTCTGTGTTGCATCAAATTGATGTGCATGTTATAAGCCTTCATATTGGCCTCTATTGTAAAGGAGATTCTATTATTGTTTCAATATATAAGAGATATATTGTTGCTGGGTTTTCTCCCTCAAGATGAGGGTTTTCCCAAGGTATCTGTTGTGTTATTGTGTCTGATTTTGAATCAATTTTCTGTATCATTAATCTGATCACTAAATTTAACATAATGAACATAAATTTATCCTAAAATTTAACATAAATTATAATAAGTATAAATTAACTAACCTCCCACTCAAGTCTTTACGAGAAGGCTCCTTGTAGCCTTTTCCTACTACTGTCAATGCAGTTACCAAATTGTCCCAATAAGGACTACTCGCTACATTGAAGAAAATGTTGTTGAATTACCAAAAATCAGCAAATGCCATATCTGCATGTTCATACACCTTCCTGTTCCCTCTTGTAGCTTCCAATGATGGTTGTGCTCCAAGTGTGTTTCTCGGCACAAAAAAACTATGTGGCGTGCATGTACGTGTAGGCACTGACACTCTACTTGAGATAGATGAAGTGGATGCCGTTGTGCTTTGGATGCATGGACCACGAAGAGAGCCAACTATGCCTTGACATGCTGTATCTTCATTTGATTCTAGTTGCACTTGATGACCACGACCACTAGCTATGGATGCTGCTATGCTGCCCTTGTCTTCTCCCTTTGCAATTTTTTCTCTTATGCGGCTGCAAGTAGGGCATTCATCTCTCTTTTATCTCTTCAGTGGTCCCAAGATAGGGCTTGGCATCACGATGAGTAATGTTTGCAAGATAGTATTTCAGGCGATTTATGCCTCCATGATGTAGCTTCTGACATTTAATGCAAATAACTGACCTAGGCATTGATCCTTGCATGCCATATTTCCAAGTAGGGTCTCTAGTGGTGGCATCAATTAGGTGGAGCTTGAGACTGAAGTTGATTTAGAAGCATCTCTATTTGACATTATATGATCATGATGTATTTAACCTACACATACAAAGTGAAAGCACAACAAAAAAAATTAACCTAAATTCAACGTAAATCACTAAAAATCATCAACAAAATTTTGGTTAATAGCAAACTTTGATTTACATTGCATTCTCAATGCAAATCAGCAACCATTTTTTAATCCAAGCCAAAACACAAGGCTTGGGTTGTTGATAAGTCTTTACTCTTACAATTAAATTTTGAGATTTAAGGTTTTTTGTTAACAAGAATTTAAAATTGCATCAATTTTATTATTCTTTATTTGAATTTAATACCAAATAATTTTGATTGCTCACTTTCCTTGTGCAAAAAAATCAAACCAACCTTTTTTTGTAGTACATGATAATTTGGAATCAACCTCAGATCTACAAGCAATTGTTTTACCCTTATTAATTACTATACCCTCTTCTTGTACCACATGCATAGAGTTTTTCTTACCCTTTTTACCTTTCCGATATGGGAATTTTTTTGAGATTTAGCTTCAATGAGCCTCATCCGTATGACCACCTGCATCACAATAATCACATTGTTTTGCAGTTTTCTTCTTTGTGCTAGTAGCATTTGCCTCTATTGTCTTGGCCTTCCTTTTCCCCTTGGAGAGGAACATGCTTCATCTATATCCACTGGTTTAGAGAGTGATATGGGCCTTCAAAGATGGCTATGAAGGTCTCCAATGTATTTCATCAACGCCTCCTCTCTTGCACATCTTTCCCCATTTGAATAACCCTTCAGTGAATTCCACTAGTGTACTCTTGCATGGTTTTTGTGTCTTTTTGTTTGAAAAATTGCCACTACATACAATTTTCCTCTCTATGATAAGTTGGGTAAAATTACCACTTAATCAATGTCTTAAATTTTTCCCAATAACTAATATGAGTTTGTTTTCTAAGACATAGAATACAAGAGACTTTCAAACAAAGTCAAAGCATTCTTTGCTAATCACATCTAGCAAATGAAATCCTTTGTTCCAAACTAAGAGAATGCACACTAAAGCATACCTCCAACTGAGCTAACCAATGATCAAGCTTATCTACATCCACATCTCCTTCGAATGACGGAATCTCGATCCATTACTAGTGTGGAATATCATTTCATTGCAATCCAGTGCATACTTTTTCTAACAATTGGAACGAGTCTTCGAATAGGAAAATTTGTGTCTACTTTGCCAGCATGGAATCTTGCAATGAGGTGGAAACTAAGGATCTCTATCTTTATATCGAGAACATTCTTGCCGATATTCTTATTGGGCTTGATACTTTCACTTCCCTGTATTTTCACACTCTTCATAACATTAATGTTCTCAATTTAAATCACTTAACTAGTTACAACTGTCATATTTACCCCTCAAAACCTATCACTAGGCCTTTCACTAATTATATTAAGTCTCTTCCTAGAATGTCCCCATCTCCTTGTGGTGCCAAATTGTTACATGTTAAAATTCCATTATTAGATAGTTCAACTTTCAACATGACCAGATGCTGCTTTTCTCTAAGACCTTACTTCTTCACACTGCTCATACACAACTTGTTTAGCCTTTGTCATTCCATTCTCATGTTTTTAACCTCCCTTTCCTTTATGCTTCTCCAAGCAGCTTGACTCTTGCTTCTCCATGTTTTTTTGTCCAAATAGAAAAAGGAATGAAGGGCATAAGGGCACAAATCCTCACCCTTAAAAGCAAGCAGGCTTCCAATCACTTAAAAGGCAGTAATGGTGATGACTCAAATCAAATTCATTGACTCTACCTTTACCTGTCATAGAAAAAGGAATAATATCCTGGCATTCAAGCATTTCCTACAGGACTAAAATGCCAACTATGTTTGGACTCTTGCTGATTGGATCCCTGTAAGTGAAGAAGATCACAATCTGTATTATTTGGGAGTTAGGAATATTTCTTTCAACAAATTGAAGACCCAAAGACTACTTAAGTTCAAATCTGTCAGTGCTTCAATTCCTCAAGTATGATGTCACTTAGCCGAAAAGGAAATGACACAGAGCTCAAATTGATGGTGACTAATGCAAGGAATATATCACAGATAAAGATATGCAATCTTTGTATGCATCCTCTGAGATCACATTGGGTTAATCTGGACACAAAATTCAAATCATGAAGCTTAGGAGAAGCTATTGGTTGTTGGTCATGTCTTTATTCTGAAGCAAAATCTATTGCAAATGTAGCTGTTTGTTTGAAGACATAAATCTGTTGAAGGGTATACAAGAGAAAGAAAAGCTCGTTCTAGTGCTTTTCAATTCTCAGCTGCGTGCTGCAAACATTGGTGTTGTCCTTGGCAATGACCGACCCTTACCCACTTTGCTGACAAGGAATATTGTCATGCATTGACGGACCGACTCTCAAAGGTTAGTGTATGCTACATGAGACACCTCTCATGTAAGGGCTTCTCCTTTCTTGCAAAACATAGACCAACCATACTTACTATTCTTCATAATAGCGGTAGCCTTCCTCTTACTTACCCCAATCCCACTTTGAGGGCCTAAACCATGGTCTACATCTCTGTCTAAAATTTGGTATGGCTAATTTTGGTAGCCACAGTTCTAGAAGAGAAAACCTGAACCTAGTAATTTTCAACAGGCCCCAAGTAGCAATAATAAACCCCAAGGAGTAATTGGCACCATGCTTCACAAGAGCACTATAGTCTAAACTGCCACCACGAGAGTCTGGAGAAGGTTTTGTCCAACTTACCAATTATATCAACAGAAAAAAATAATGCATCAAGCAACTGATTAATAATAATAAATTCCAGCAATTCTTCCCTCAGAACATTGAACAAGTTCTGGTCTTTGATCCTGTCAAAAGATTTGTACAAGAAGCTCTTCAAGAGCAAGCTAATCAGACGATGTTCCAAGGATCAAGCTATCTATGCTGTTACATCTAGCTCCACTCAGAAACAGGTACATCCATAGTTGGAAAACTCGCCAATTGCAAGTACTCGGCAAGCCCAAAAAACTCGGCTCGGCAAAAACTCGGCAAAAACTCGGCAAAAAACTCGGGAAATTAAAATATTGCTTAAACTTCACTAAAAACGCATTTTTTTTGCAAAATTCAAAGATAAGATGCATCCAATGAGTCAATAAATGAGTACATATAAGAAACAAGCAGTATTTGATTGATATGAGAGAAAATTGGATACAAAATGGCACCCTCATGTGGAATGCTGAGTGCTCAATGCTCTGATATGATAATAGTCTGAAACAAAATGAAAATAGCAAATTGTTTTTGTAAAACTGAAAGTAAATACTACATAAACATTAATATATTTCAGTTTTTACAATTTCACATGAATCACATCTTCCTCTTCCCATGTCTAGATCTCGGTAAGGGACCGGAAGAGGGTCTAATCATAGGAGTCTGCTCCTGCTGTGCCTGTGGCTCCTCAACCTCCATCCTAGATGTAGATCCTCCTGCAGCTGCTGGTGGTGGCACTGGCAATGACTCCTCCTCAGGGTCATCCTCAAGGTCGTCCAATGAGAATGCAAATCCACCCTCCTCCATTGCCTGTCGCTCTAAATCATAAATCTCATCCTCAGTAAACAATGGAGGCTGCTCCCCTCGCCCTGTCCAATCACTGTATGGATCTATCTCATCCAAATCAATTGGATCATCATATGATATTTCTTCTACCTTTCTTCTGCGCAATCGAAGATTATATTGCACATAAACAAGGTCATTGAGGCGTTTTTGGGCGAGTTTGTTCCTCTTTTTTGTGTGGATAGCCTCAAACAAACTCCAATTGCGCTCACAATTGGAAGAACTACAAGGCTGGCTCAAGACACGGAGGGCAAATTTTTGAAGATTTGGGGTTTTTCCACCCCAATGTGTCCACCAAACATCTACAAAAAAAACAAAAAAAGAGTTAGAAAATTGTAACTTGTAACTTGTAACTTGTAATTATTAATTTTTCATTTTTGTAACTTGTAAATTTCAAATTTTATACCTGGTGGCAGCCTAGATACTGCTCTCTTTGCCAGGTCTGAAGAGAAGAGTGCACCCCTTTTCTCTCTATAACTCTGCAATTCATTAACAATGCAATCTGCCTCATCAGGTGTGGATGTCATCCGCTGAATGCAAGTAGTGAGGCCCTCCATAACCTCTCCAGTAGGATCTGAATAGGTGCCTGAGTGGATGAAACGGGGGTTCAAGAAGTACCCTGCTGCATGGATAGGTTGGTGGAGTTGATTGTTCCACCTCCTATCGATAATCTCCCATATGGGATCAAATTTGAGGCTATCCCCCTTATAATAACTTTTAATAGCCTCCTTGGCCCTATCCATGGCCTCATAAAGATACGCCATTGGGGTTTGATCCCCATCCACCAAGCGAAGCACTCTAACCAAGGGCTCTGACACCTACAATAAAAATTTAAAAATGCAAAAAAGGATTAGAGTTACAATTTAGTAATTTACAAATTTACAATGAAAGACATTAACTTCAAGAAATATATTTAATTTGAATTTAGATTCAAACTCAAAGTTTTGAAGTTACCTTCACAATCTCTGTTGCTCTTTGTGCAAAGAGGGGCTCGAAGACAATGTTTTGAACTCTTTCTCCTTCTGGCTTCTTTGAATAAGGTGAGTCTACCCATGCTTGACTCACAAACATTTGTTTCAAAGCCGTCAAAGCACCAAGAATGCTTTGCAACGTTAAGAAAACCGTTGCAAACCTTGTCACACCAGGTCTCACCAATTCTCTCCCTTTGGTGTGCTCCCTCATCAAGCTGAGAACCCAAGGGTGATTGTAGATGTATTTAGTGATCCTCCTTCCATCCTCTACAATCGGTGTGACCCAATCTAATTTGCCTATGTCCTCCAAAAGAAGGTCAAGGACATGGGCAGCACATGGTGTCCAAAAAATTGTGTAGTGTTTATCTTGGAGGATTCTTCCTGCTGCCACGTATGCTGCTGCATTGTCAGTTATGATTTGCACCACATTTTCAAGCCCAACCTCCATGCACACTTGCTCCAACATTCTAGCCAAATTTTCTGCATTTTTTACTATGTTGGAGGCATCCACGGATTTCAAGAACACCACCTCATTTTTGCAAGAAACCAAAAAATTAATGATGGTATGGTTTTTTCCATCCGTCCACCCATCAGAAAGTATAGTGCAACCATGTTTTTTCCATTCTTCTTTTTGTTCTTCTATTGCTGCCCTTGCCCTTTCAGTTGCATTAGAAAGCAACCTACAAGTACAAAGTGAAATTAAGTACACAGTTTTAATTTCTAAACAAAAAAATAGCTTAAATTAATCATAAAATAAACTTAAAAAACATAAATTAAACTTAAAGAATATAAACTAACCTCCCACTCAAGTCTTTACGCGAAGGTGCCTTGTAGCCTTTCCCTGCAACTGTCAATGCGGTCACCAAATTTTGCCAGTAAGGTGAGCTTGCCACATTGAAAGGGATGTTGTTGAAGTACCAAAAATCGGCACAAGCAATATCTGCATGCTCACGCACCTCCTTATTCCACCCAGTTGCCTCTAAAGAAGGTTGTGCACCAGGTGTGTTTCTAGGCACAAAAAAATCACCAATGTGTGAACTCGTGGTTGCGCCTGTAGGTGTTGATCTTGACCCTGGTACTCTACTAGAGGTACTCGAATGGATGGAGGTGGTGGCGGGTTGCAGCGATTGCCTTCGCACACGTGGACCACGAAGAGATCCCACTATGTTGGCTGCTATATCATCATCATCTGATAGTGACTCAAGGTTGACTGGAGCACCTTGAGAAGAAGCTATGGCAGCTTGCATTGCCGCTTTTGCCTTTTCTCTTTGCACCTTTTTTTCTTCTGCAGCAGAAAGTATTGCATTCATTTGTCTTTTTATTTCGTCATTGGTGTTTAGGCACTCCTTAGCATCACGTCTAGGGATGCCTGCAAGGTGGTATTTGAGGCGATTGATGCCTCCACTGTATACATTTTTACACCGAATGCAATACACTGTTCCAGGTTCTGGTCCTTCATATGCATATTTCCAAGCAGGATCTCTAGCTCCTGCTGGACGAGTGCCTACATATTCCCCACTCGTAGGCATGGATGGGGCTGAAGTAGGGGTAGAAGCGGATTGAGAAGCCATTATCAATTAACCTACAAGTACACACACAAAAGTGAAAGCACAACTTGTTAGTTTTTTGATAAAAATTTTTAAAACAAGCTAAATTAGATTAAATCAACATAGATTAATTTAAATTAGTAATCTAAGATTCTAAACATATAGATTAAATCAATATATATTACTAATCTAAGATTCTAATCATTTTCATCAAAAAAATTGGATTAAAAGAAGAAATTAATAAACTAGGGTTACAAAAAAATGTAAAAAATAGAAAATTACTTTAAATTAGAAACAAATTAAGCTAATATATGATTTTAAATATGTTTTCAACAAACAAGAAGAATCAAATTAAAAAAAACAAACTAGGGTTTGAAAAAAAATCAAAAAAATGAAAAATCAGCAAAATATGAGAAAAAATCAGAAAAAAAGTGTCACAAATTCTTGTTTGGATGAATCTAAATCTTCTTTTCAACAATATAAATGTATTTAAATCTATTTTGCAATTCATTCATGATGTTTTTTAAACATACAATCAACAAAAATGAAGAAAAATAAATAAAAAAGAAAGAACAAGCAAAAACAGAAAACCTACCTGGAAATCCAATTTGCCTTTGAAATCTGATGAAATCTTCCTTCAAATCTCGTCTCCTCAACGTAAAATCACTAAAAAATGGTGCAAAATGCTCTAAACTCCGTTTTTGCTCAGCCAAGAGTGAAAGAAACTCAAAAAAACCAAATGCAATGACTTTTTGGGCGCCGGCGGACCTCATAGCCTGATCGCGCGAGTTTTTTTTAAAAACTCGCCGATTTTTTGTGAAAAACTCGCCAAAAAGTCGGCGAGTTTTTACAAAAAATCGGCGAGTTTTTTTGGCGAGTTCTTCTCGCAATTACTCGTTTCAAAAAAAAACTCGCGAGTTTTTGGCGAGTTTTCCAACTCTGGGTACATCAATGGAGTGTTCCAATCTATTGTTTGTTGCTTCAACCGCAAAATGTCCCACATGCCCATGGTTAAGGCAATTGACCTGACACAAAGAACAAAAGCATTATGCAGATAACCTGAGGGGCTCCAACATCACCTACAAGGGACTCTCATGTCATTATCAAACATGTTCAGTACCACTTTTGTAATCATGAAGAATACAAAAATCTTATGTAGAAGAGTTGTGAACAGTTGTAAGGCTTTCTTAGGGATTAGTAAGGTTAGTCATTTAGTCCTTTTAGATCAGTTCTTGTTTGATTGCTTTGATTTGTTTAATCTGTCTTGATCTTAACATTGACAGGATTATAAACTTTTATGTGATGTATTTAATGATCTTTTATTATTAGTAGCATTTCGTTCAGATTTTTATGGACTGCTAGATATTGTTAAGTGTTCTGATTAATATCATAATATTGACATTTTTCAAGGAAAAAAGGGCCAGTTTTCATTTTTTGAAATTCCACTGCCAACAAACTATGGTGTGTCATTTGTTTGAAAGTTGTTGACACATACATTACCTTTTTCTGTTCTTTTTCTCTGATTTTGTTGCTTGTTTCTGTAATAGCCTCCAGCCCCCAACCATTGTCAACTCATTCAACCCTAAGGCCTTGGCCAGCACATGTAAGATCAAATATTGTATCAGCAAGAAATCTGAGTAGTATCACATTGTTCTCACATGGACTGGAAAAAATTATCAGTTGCATCAAATTAAAAAATAAGTAGTTATTTAGAGAAAATAAATATTTGTTTATCATCAAATAGCTAGTAGGCATGGTTTTACCAGAGTCAATGAAGATGATTTAAAGCACTTCTAGATTCAACTGTGTAAGTGTTTTTGCATCAATGTTTTGGATCACACTCCATGATCCATGATTTTCTTAGGAAGAAAATTATATCTTTAATAGAGGAGAGTGATCCAAAAAGTTGATGTGAAAAAACTTACACAGTTGAGTCCAGAAGTACTCTAAATCATCAAATAGCTAATTAAATCATTATGAGCCAAATATTATCCATGCTACATGTCCAATGAAATTTCTCGGTAATATATCCAAGTCATTATCAAAATACATTCTACAGCCGAAAATACATATTATTAAAGAAAAAAAGTCTAAAGCAGAGTCTATCAAAATGAATAGCCTTAGTTGCTGCCATGTGGTGCACTATAGAGTACTTCACAAATCAATGTGCTGTGCAATTCAAGGAAGTCACTGACATGGAGACCGATATGGTATCAGATACAGATACAATGGCTGTTATCTGTGTGTATATTTGTGTCTTTTGTGGGTGCGTGTGCATTTGTGTGTGTGAATTCTGACCATTAGAAAAAAAACAGATTTTCAGGTGGAGACAGCTCAGAAATACCTTTATAACATTTCTTTCATTTCTGTGTTGAGAAATGCCTGTGGAATGTTTTCGACCATTTAATGCTGATTTCTGTACTGGAAACATTTGCAGCTACAAAACCCATGGGAAAGGTAGCCAGATCTTTTGACTTGTGAGCATCTCTGCGCAATCCACCAGGGGTGATTCTCATAGTAGATAGAATTGTCTGTTTAGTTTTATATCAGTTCTCCTTAGAGCATTTTTTTCCTAAAATCTTGGCCTTTCAATCTTATTGTATTTATTCTACGATCTAAAAGTATTCCTACAATTATGTGGTCTATCCTTTCTGGAATATAGAAGGTTGGTGTTGGTCTCTATCTCTAATATTTTGTTGCTATGTTGTTTTGTAAAATAAGTGTAGCATGACATAATCTTCCTCAAATTTTTATCAGTCTAATAGAAGGGATTGCCCTTTACCACTGCCCCTTACATGGAGATTGGAGAGTGGATTTTGGACCTCGAAGCAGCAACAATTATGTTTGAGCTTAGATTAGGTGTCTTTTCTGTTAGTGATAGATTGCATGTTTCACGTTTGATCATTTACTGCCCATAATTTGGCCACTTCTTTTTGCTGCTATGCTGATAGCCATTGGCTTCAGCTAAGATTATTTTGGTAACATATAAACATTTAAAGATTAACAAAATCTACTGCCTCAAAAGTGCAAGGAATTTATGATACCCCCAAAACTCAAATATGATACATGTATTACTTGCACCGGGTTCTTGGACTATTTGGACTGTGCAATGATGGTCAATGGTTCTTAGTTCTTAAACACTTGCCAGCTTTCTTGGGGAT
This sequence comes from Sequoia sempervirens, assembly GCA_007258455.2. NCBI lineage: Eukaryota > Viridiplantae > Streptophyta > Pinopsida > Cupressales > Cupressaceae > Sequoia > Sequoia sempervirens. Next base: position 11,527 of record VDFB02317879.1, on the reverse strand, counting down.
GTGCATCACAGCCCTATTCCTCATGTAATTGTGATGTTTGACCACAAAATATTTGGAACCTCCAGTTCTAAGAAACTTACACATAGGGAAGGAAGCTTTTGGACTTGCCTTGATTTATGGACATAGACTCATTAATTAAAGCTGAACAGTAAAATATAAGACAAGCCTTTCTTAAACATTTCAATCGGATTTTATGATGCATCGAATGGAATTATTTTGAATTTGTTATGTTTCAACACTAAGTTCATGACAGCTCCAAAATTTAAATTTGGTTGGATTTTTAGTAGGTGACTAATTTCCTATTTATATTGTAGAATGGAAAGCAGCTCTATGATGTCATGGTTGAACGGGCTGGGCCATCTAAAGGCAGTGCTCCAAAGTAGTCCCTTTCATTCTTGTAATTGCAACTTTCCTCATTTTCAGGTTGTCAGATTCCACAAAAGAGGAAATTTATTTTTAAATTTTTCCCAATGATGATTTGTATTGAATCTGTTATATTATTTTAATCGTAATTTTGAGATAAGCTATTTATCAAAGACCTGTGAAAGTACGAAGAAGGCCGGAGAGTGATGTCATGAACAGGTTTGAGGCTTCAAAGTGGTTGTGCTCGTCTTGGGGAATAATTGGTAGTTGAAGGTTGGAAGATTCTGAAGATATATAAGTAGTTTTGAATGATTTATTGTTTTTAAGGGTTCCATAGCCAACATTCATTAGAATAATGTTCGAAATTAAGATAGAGTAGTAGGTACAACTAGTTTAGGAAATTAAAGTAGCTATAAGCTTGTAAGTAGGTCTAGCTATTGGATTGCCATGATTGCAAATTGATAACTAGAAATAACGTAGTAAAGTATTGAATTAATACCTGCACTATTTGGCAATTTTATTAATTTTCCTGATGACTTTTATTTGTATATATTTTTATTTGAAGTGGATTGATATTTGCTCTCAACCAAAGGGGAGATGCATTGAAGTAATATATTTGCACCTGCAATATGAAAAACTTGTGCATGCTTTGTATTGACTACTCTTTTATCATTAAATAAAGTGAACATATCGTTTTTCATCATAAAAGATGAGAAAACTTGGGGCATGTGTTATAATACTATTTCTTTTGTCATTTTTTAAGATATGTGTCTCTTGAAACTTAATAGAGTTCATACAACATTGCCATATTGTCGTAAGTGGCTAAGAGAGCTAACATTTGTAACTATACCTATACTCTAAATAACCATATCTTCATTCAAACGAAATAGAGGAATATGCATGCACAAAAAATCAAAAACAACACAAAGCATCATCACCTTCAAATAGCACCCCACCTCTTTCAATCAACTGCAACATTGAGTGATCAACTTCAAAATCCTTTATCTACAATAGCGGACTAGGGACACCACCCATTTACGTGGTGCTTTGAAAATTTCAGACCAAAATACTTATCCTTATGATGCCTAGCATGATGCAAAGAGTTGACATAGAAGGTTGGAATGGAAGTCATTTCTACCTTTGCACTTCCATTTTAGTGGGTGATACACAACACTGTTAACACTTTCCCTATGTCATAAAAAAAGGGTCACAAGATTCCCTCTTATCTATTAAGTATTTCTAGTTCCTTTTGTTGATACATTTGAGCTATAGTTGATTTCATGGATTTACCTTCTCCAGCCCCAATAAATCCTTCCGCTTTGCTCCCAAAGGCTCCTCTATAACCTTAATTGCTTCCATATATTTGAATTTAACAAGTAAGAACATTTTCAACAAGCAAACCTCATACTTTGTGTCTAGGATGAAATGAGCTAGATTGGTTAGGAAATCCTTATGCAACATCAATTTTAGCTCACTACCAAACTCCAATCCCATCTCTCGTATAACTTTGCAAACAAACCTTAGTGCTACTTCCACACAATGAAAAGTACGGCTAAGATGATTTGTTGACTCCATGTTTAATACTCTTGCATTTGTTTGCATTTTGTTTGTTGGTCATACCTACAAGTGTAACATGCCCATTGTTCTACCCAATGATTTTACTATGTTTTTAACCTCAAGTAAATTAACTATGATGCTATCACTTAGCAATAAGATTTTTCTCTTCATAAATAAGAATAATATGCACATTTGAAATAAACATCATTCCAAACTTTCCCATTGCATTACAACAAAGTATCACAACTTTCTAATGTATTGATTTCATATTTCATAATTTCATGATAACATTTCTCTTTTACAAATTTTCATAGAAATGGATACAAAAATACATACATGGCTCCTATGAGCTTACTGGCAATAGAAATATGAATGGTCCAAGTGCCCTCTATTAAATCTTGGTTGCCTACTGATGAGGAGAAGCATCACTCAAACACTTTTCTGCCAACCACAAACTTATTGTGGTCTCCCTGCACATCTACCTAGCTGGTAAGATGGCGCTCCCTTCGACGAAGAGATTGGTTTGGTAATCTCATAATAATAATGAACTTCCCTGAGCTTGGTGTTGTGTCTACATATCTAGATTTGTCACACAGTGGCTACAACCTACACATATTACATTCCTTGCCTAATATGTAAACCCGGATCACAATGAATTAACAGTGTAAACAGTGGCAACTTACACTACTTTGGCCAAAGTATTCATCACCCAGAATTTAGAGTGGACGTCACATGCTCACTCACCTTCCTAGCTCGATTTGTACCGACCATTCATACTTTATGCATAGGCTCTCCCCTTTCGCCATGGATTATTCTAACCCCAGGAATAACCTATTAACCTCTTATGTTTACTAAGACACTTCTACTTAAGTAACTCAACATATTTTATTCATAGGTTATCCCCTTTCCCATGGATTATCCTAACCCCAGGAATAATCTAATTAACCATTTGGGTATTCATAATGTCACTACATTAAATGACTATTTCAAAAAGTATAATCTCAACAATGAATGTCTTCATTTAAAGGTATATCTCAATAATAAACGACTCCCATCAAAAGTATAATCTCATCAATAAATTGCCTCAATCAAAAGTATGATCTTCAACAATAAATGACTTCAATCAAAATATGATAAACAATCAAATAATTAATAAGATCATATAGGTTAATCCCAACTCATTTGCTTCAAACAACAACCAAGTAAGCAACCCAACCAAATAGGTTATTCCCAACCTAGGGGGTTCCAATCAAATTAAAGTAACGACCAAGTGATCGTAAACAAATCATAAAACCTCTCTTTCCATATACCTAAAATATTTTCACATTTACAATGTCCACTATATTTGAATGTAATCTAGAAGACATTTACTTGAGAAAGGTTTGTGCTTTTGCACCTTCAAGACCTCTTCCCGATACGGCTTTGGGTTGTTGAAACATGTCCTCTTGAATTCCATGAATATGAATAGGCTCTTAATCAAAATAGCATAATCATATCATACATTTTATCAACCCTATTGTTGAATGTTGATATAATCATTAAGTTTATACCCTAACCCTAGGGATAAGACTCTCTTCCTACTTCAAGGAGATACAAGTAATCAATCAAGTATAGACATACTACGTATAGTATACATATGTTGCATTCATACAAACTCCCATATATAGGGTACATACACATCTATTTAACTATAATCAATATGATAGTTTACACCAACATAATAAACAACCAAGAAACATGCAAGCATGTACAAGCATCACAATGCATCATCCCTTTTCAACATAGTAAACATAACTATTTAATCTTTCCAACGTAAATGACAAAGTTATAGAAACTAACATGCTTGCATAACGCTCCAATTGAAACTCTTTTCTTAGCTCTATTCCTCAAACTTGCTACCTCCTCCAAGAACAACTTGATTTCCCTCTTCTAACTTCTCACTAATTCTCTCAATAACCACAAATACGAAACAACAAAACAACTCTCAAACTCACAAGCTCTCAACTCACTAACTCAGAAATCACAACAAAATAACATGAAGATCATCAAATTGATAAGTGTAGCAAATGGTAGAATGAGCAAATCTATTTATACTAAGTTGTGAGCAACTGAAGACTACAAGTTAATATTTCTGCCACCTTTCTATCCTCATACGACTTGTCAAACTAACTTATAGGTTGGCAACACATAACAGTCGTCTCCATTTAAATGGTTGAGTCAACTTGTTACAAAGGACATCAAGATTCTTTTACTAAGTCAAATGAACATCAAGCTCATTAGCAAGTTTCCTACTTGGTTTACAATTCGAGTACACCTCTATATTGCTGCCAACACTACGTTGACCAAGTCTCATGCTTATCTTCAGTTTGTACGTTGGCCTTGAAGGCTTTTATTGGTTTGTACTACCTATGAAGGTGTTGCACTTATCATCAGGTTTGCGATTAGATTTATCACAACAGCTTTAATATATTACCATGCCTCATTATAGCACTTGCTCAAGCGCCTTGCAATGAATATTACTCACGTCGCAAATCGTTTCTACTATTGGCTTTGTGCACAGATAAGTGTATTTGACTTATTCTTTCGTTTTGCAGATTTTAAAGCTATTTAAATGCTGGCTCAAACTCATTTTATGCATTGCCTATTCATGCGCTGGTTTTATAAGTCTTTGACTTTGTCTTTCGTTATTTTCAAGTGCAGATTTTAAATGCTTTAAGGCTTTATCATTAGCGCTTATCTCATCCGCTTTAGCTTTGGATTAAAATATTCACATTAATGTGCTATGGTGCGCAACCTTACATTAGCTTAGAGTAGCCTCTACATCATATAGAAGGTAGCACTATGTTATGCGCCTAAGCTTGATATAATGTACTTTCAATATATAAATATATATCAATCGATCTATATTATATCATTTGATCCATATTATAACAATTGATTTTATATATATATATATATATATATATATATATATATATATATATATATATTTCAATAATCATATTAAATACCATATATTCACGTACTCATCTATATATAAGTATTCAAACGTACTCATTCAAATATCTCAATTCACCAAAAATACATTAAACCTTTTTAATTCAAATGGACAAAACTATCTCAAGGAGATCATAAACAATAACCTTATTTGCCTATCAACCCAAAGGAAATCAAAGATCAAAAACCAAAACCATAATAAGTCAAAGACAACCATACAATCTTCCCAATTTCTCCAAGACTTCAACCAAGGTTCACTTACCAAATCCTAATCTAACTTGACTCGACTAGACCCAACTAAGTTGTGAGTGTGTGTATGCTTAGTTAGGCTCGTTAAAGGTTACCAAACCAAGCTCCTCTTCTAAGCGATACTCCCCCTCTCTTTTGGAGGTTCGAACCTATTCCTGCATTCAGCTTAGTACATTAGATAGGTCATTCACATAAAATCCATTAGCATCATCAATCATTTGTATCATCCAAGCATTAAAGTAATCATATTGCAATATATTCATTCATTGCATTTTCCATCAATATAAAACATTATCATTCCTTCAAAAGCAATAACATCATAATACATACTTCAATATTTCACTCTCCTATTGAACATATTAAAGTTCTGATAAATATTTATCATCATATTTATTTACAAGGTAAAAGTAACTTGGTAACTAAGAGACAGAGTGTAACATACTTCCGCCCTTGAGAATCATCATCCTTGATGATTTAAAGTACTAAACATATAGATAAAGTCAAATAAAGGTTTTATTTTCCATTTTCCAAATCATGTTGGAAATAAGTAAATTATCATAAATATCCAAAAATTCTCCCTCATAGCATGACCCCTTGCATTCTCGTCCTTCCTAGAACTTGCACTGAGTGACTATGCTAATGTATGGGAAGAACTTGTGTGCTCAAGCAAACTTTCTCTCCAAAAAATTATACATCATAATTATATTAACTCATATGTACATTATAAGTACAATAGTGACAATATCCTATATGACACCTATACCACAATGATCGGAAAGACACGTTCTCATACAATTATCCTTAGTGTAACCCAAGTGGAAAAAGAATGTCGGTGTATTGCGTACTACACTATGGGTCCCATCCTTCCCTTTGGTATTTACACCATCAGACAACTTAGAAGCCAAGACCATCCATCACTGACACAACCATTTACCTTAAACATAAAAATATTGCTTCCTAATTTAAACTTTGTATTAACAAAGTTTTCCTTGATCATTTCGATCTATTATTCCATTTTGATAACCTTTATGATATAAGGTTAATCCTTTTTCCTAGTTTCTCCTAGCTTTTAGGAATTCAACCCTTCTTCCCATAAAATGGACGAAATGAATTAAATTTCAATGAGTAGAAGTTATTGTAAAGTACTCCACAAATCTTGCAAGATTTGGTTTATCCCTTTTTCCCAACTGACTAACTTTAAGTAATAAATTGAGCATTCATTCAATTGAATTTTTCATAAGATGATCATGGTTTACACAAAATCTTAATGTTACTTGTGTGTCACATTTTGAGATAACCTTCTTGGGAACATTAAGCAACTTCTTTACACAATTTGTTGTTTAGGACTGATATCATGTAAATATGTTTTTCCCTATCAAAATTGGTTACCTTGGTGAGTCTCTCCACCATAACATTATGCTAGTTCCATCAACATAGAAAGATCATAACTATTCCAATGATTCACCACTTCCTCTCTAGAATTTCGTTAGAGTATACAAGTCCTATTGATGATGATATCCTATCTTCATTCTTTGGCATACTGGACAACAACTTGCTACATACCTTGCAACATCTTACTCTGTTCCCTTCCAGATTATAGTGGTTTCCCATTCGTCAAATAATTGTCATTACTATGTGTCCTAAGTACGACATCAATTTACCTCATTCATTCTTTCATTTCCCAAAATTTGGTACATAGGTTCTTTCTCTGATTCATAATAGTCCATCTTGACTTTTGCCACGTTTGATTTTTGAAAAATAATGATTGCATATTATTGTAGAGATATAACTCCTTTATCTTAGGACCTCCATACCTTTCATTCGCACTTATGCCACACTTGCTTTTTGAAATATAATGATTGCATATTATTGTAGAGATATAACTCCTTTATCTTAGGACCTTCATACCTTGGATTTCATTCGTCCTTTAATCATTTCCAAAATCGTAATCCAATTTTTAACTCAAACTATTTCTTCCAATGAGCATTTATATTAGTTGAGTAACAATTCTTGTTACATCATGCCGGTTGATATTATCTTCCAAAAGATATCAACAATTAATGTATACATAGTTACCAAGCATGATCGTTTGTCGATAACTCTATATCATGAGTACATAAATCTTCCCTTTCATGATCAAGTATATTGCCTATCCTTCTCTAAAGCATCAATTTGATGCATACAATTGTGTTGTAAATATTTCTTTCTCATTGGTCATAAGCCTTGACCTTTCCACTACCTTTCCCCAATAATTCCAATACCTTATCCTCTTAACTTTACCAACCTTGTTGTGGTCATTGAGTTCAAGACTGCAGTTAAAAATTCTCTGCTACTGAAGATGCAATATTAAACTTTGTTGAAAAAGGGTACTTATATGAGTAATACTCTCCCTCTTCCCCCCTTAGTGTTCCCAAGACATTAAATCATCTCAAAGTTAAACTCTTAGCAATCATCCGCTCTCTCCAAATTGATTGAATTGGTTTACCATTACTTGATGTTGGCTTTTGATAGTTGATTGACTATTACTTGCCTTTCTTACTTTTCATTGTATTCCTTGAATATACTTTTTCATCTCTATAATTGGATTCATCATCGCTTTCTAATCTCTCATAATCAATAGTTGGATCCACCGTAACGATATCTAATGAATAATCAACAACTTAACAAGCTAAGAGATACTCTAGTATTTCATTCCAATTCTCTTTTCCATGTATACTAATGGCCTTATAACCATATTCAATTTCCCATTGGATTATCTTCAAATGATCATTTAAGGATCTAAGCATAAGTTTACTTTCATTGACAAATTGGTAAGTTCAATTTGCACTTCAACCAAGCTATGATCTAACTGAGCCCTTTGTCCGAATTGCCTAATTTACTTTCCAGACTTTTACCTTGAAATCATCTTTCTAAGTAATTTTGTCCAAATTCTTGGTAATTCCACTTTCTCATTACTTTAGACACTCTAAGGTTGCTTGGTTTCTTTTCCCCAATTTAATCAAAACTCCAAATTGACCTTGCCTATTCCGGTTGTTGGAATCATGTTGGCTTTTATTCTTCGTAGGTTGCTTCTTTTCCTGACCATTTTGGTCTCTACCCTTATTCTAAGGTATTAACTCTTCACTCTTGGCTCCAATTATCATTGCAAGATTTTAACCTTGTACTGAATCATATCCGTCAAGGGTTATCCTGCCTCCTGAATATCTCTCTAGTTGATTTTGATTCCCAAAACGTTGACTTCCTACTTCAACTAAGTTTCCAATTTATGCTATTGATTAGTTCCTTTTCAATAGAGCATACTCATAGATTCACAGTATCTTTATTCAACAATCCTTGACTCTTCACAATTGTAGGTTGCTATCAATAAGGGATGCTACTTCAATTCTTTCTATCCCTCAAAGTTCTTTAAACTTTTCCGAAGGGTGAAGGTACTCATTGGTAGTCCTCCATAACCTTCCTATTGAACTTGGTTACATAATCTTCTGCAATCCAAATGTGTGTATTATTGAGTTGTTGGTTTAGGAGTTTTCATTTCTAGAGATGATTCATTCCTAGTCCCAAACTTAAACAAGTATTTAGGAAGCTTAACTTCTCTTTTTGTTTCCCTATTGTTCTTTTCCTTTTGCCATCTTGGCATAAGAACCTTTCATCTATTAACTTCCGATAAGGTTTACATATCACTTATGTAATGAACTCATAGGTTCCAATGTTGAACCTAGTAGCTCTGATACCATGTGTAACATGCTCATTGTTCTACCTAATAATTTTACTATGTTTTTAACCTCAAGTAAATTAACTATGATGCTATCACTTAACAATACAATTTTTCTCTTCATAAATAAGAAGAATATGCACATTTGAAATAAACATCATTCCAAACTTTACCATGGCATTACAATAAAGTATTACAACTTTCCAATGTATTGATTTCATATTTCATAATTTCATGATAACATTTCTCTTAAATACAATTTTCTATAGAAATGGATACAAAAATACACACATGGCTCCTATGAGCTTATTGGCAATAGAAAAACGAATGGTCCAGGGGCCCTCCATCAAATCTTGGTCGCCTATTAATAAGGAGAAGCATCACTCAAGCACTTTTTTGTCAACCACAGACTTATTGCAGTCCTTTGCACATCTATCTAACTGGTAAGATGGCCCTCCCTTCGACGAATAGATTGTTTTGGTAACCTCATAATAATAATGACCTTCCCTGAGCTTGGTATTGTGTCCTACATATCTAGATCTGTTACAGAGTGGCTACAACCTACACATATGACATTCCCTACCTAGTATGTAAACCCGAATCGCAATGAACTGGCAATGTAAACAGTGGCAACTTACATTACTTTGGCCAAAGTATTTATCACCCAGAATTTCGAGTGGATGTCACATGCTCACTCACCTTCCTAGCTCGATTTGTATTGACCATTCATACTCTATGCATAGGCTATCCCCTTTCACCATGGATTATTCTAACCCCAGGAATAACCTATTAACCTCTTATGTTTACTAAGACACTTCTACTTAAGTAACTCAAAGCATATTCTATTCATAGGTTATCCCCTTTCCCATGGATTATCCTATCCCTAGGAATAACCTAATTAACCATTTGGGTACTCATAATGTCACAACATTATATCACTCTATTTCAGAAAGTATAATCTCAACAATAAATGTCTTCATTTAAATGTATATCTCAACAATAAACAACTCCCATCAAAAGTATAATCTCATCAATAAATTACCTCAATTAAAAGTATAATCTTCAACAATAAATGACTTGAATCAAAATATAATCAACAATCAAATGATCAATTAGACCATATAGGTTAATCTCAACCTATTTGCTTCAAACAACAACCAAGTAAACAACCCAACCAAATAGGTTATTCGCAACCTAGGGTTCCAATCAAAGTAAAGTAACGACCAAGCGATTGTAAACAAATCATAAAACCTCTCTTTCCATGTACCTAAAATATTCTCACATTTACAATGTCCACTATATTTGAATGTAATCTAGAGGACATTTACTTGAGAAAGGTTTGTGCTTCTGCACCTTCAAGACCTCTTCTCAATATGGTTTTGGGTTGCCAGAACATATGTCGTCTTGAATTTCATGAATAGGAATAGGCTCTTAATCAAAATAACATAATCATATAATACATTTTATCAACCCTATTGTTGAATGTTGATATAACCATTAAGTTTATACCCTAACCCTAGAGATAAGACTCTTTTCCTACTTTCAAGGATATACAAGTAATCAATCAAGTATAGACATACTACATATAGTATAAATACATTGCATTCATACAAACCCCCATAGATAGGGTACATACACATCTATTAAGTATAATCAATATGATAGGTTACTCCAACATAATAAATAACCAAGAAACATGCAAGCATGTACAAGCATCACAACACATCATTCCTTTTCAACATAGTAAACATAACTATTTAATCTTTCCAACGTAAATGACAAAGGTATAGAAACTAGCATGCCTGTATAACACTCCAATTGACTTAACTCCCTAGCTCTATTCCTCAAACTCACTTGCTACCTCCTCCACGAACAACTTGATTTCCCTCTTCTAACTTCTCACTAATTCTCTCAACAACCACAAATACGAAACAACAAAATCAACTGTCAAGCTCACAAGCTCTCAACTCACTAACTTAGAAATCACAGCAGAATAACATCAAGATTATCAGATTGATAAGTGTAGCAAATGGTAGAATAAGCAGCTCTATTTATACTAAGTTGTGAGCAACCGAAGGCCTCATTATAGCACTTGCTCAAGCGCTTTGAAAGGAATATTACTCACATCGCAAATGGTTTCTGCTATTGACTTATTTTTTCCTTGCGCAGATTTTAAACCTATTTAAACGCTGGCTCAAACTCATTTTATGCGCTGTCTATTCATTCGCTAGTTTTATAAGTATTTGACTTTGTCTTTCATTGTTTTCAAGCGTAGATTTAAAATGCTTTAAAGCTTTATCATAAATGGTTATCCCATGCACTTTGGCTTTGGATTAGAATCTTCACACTAATGTGCTACGGTGTGCAACCTAACATTAGCTTAGAGCAGCCTCTAAATCATATAAAAGGTAGCGCTATGTTATGCGTCTGAGCTTGATATAATGTACTTTCAATATATAAGTATATATCAATCGATCTATATTATATCATTTGATCCATATTATAACAATAGATTCATTATATATATATATATATATATATTTCAATAATAATATTAAATAACATATATTCACGTACTCACCTACATATAAGTATTCAAACATACTCATTCAAATATCTCAATTCATTAAAAATACATTAAATATTTTT
>VDFB02317877.1:0-31821 GCA_007258455.2 Sequoia sempervirens | reverse complement strand
TAGATCTCCCAAAGATGTGTCCAAAGTGAGTGAGGACAATCAATGCCCAATATAGCCCACACAGTGTCAGAATCAACACTAGACAAAATAACTCCTACTATGTGATTTCTAATGATATCCCAAGCTAGTTTTCCCTCTAAAGTTGTTGGTTCAAGTATGAGATCATACAAATGAGGCAAAATATAAAGCCACCTACAATGTGTAAGTATACCCTTTGCCCATGACTCATAATTACCCCGTTCTAGAAAAACAACTGAAGGGTGAGTAGAAAAACCCATGATAACTCTTCAAATTAAAAATCTGAGACTAACTGACCTCAATAGTGATAAATAAAATCAAATAAAGCCATCCCACGCAAACAGATCATTTCCAGGTGCCAAAATGTCCAAGTAATTGACAGATGTGTGAAAACACAAAAAACTGAATAAAATGTACCTGGGGAAGATTCTGGAAAAATAAATGACAGATCTGGAAAGGTCACAGAAACACCTTTCCAACGCCTATTTTTTTGCGAAAAACAGAGTTCGGATGCAAAAGATACGCCCCCAGGAGTGAAAAACACAAGTTCTGACTTTGACTGGAAAAAAAGGCTGCAAAACGGAAAAATCAGAAAAAAATACCTGCATCAATGAGATCGGGCTCGGAACCAGCTTTCCAACGCCTATTTCCATTCGAAAAACGGAGAAAAAGTACCCAAGTTACACCCGATTTCGTAAAACAGCTCCAAAAAGACCAACTAGGTCCCCAAAGCCCTCAGGGGCTAAATAACAGGGCCCCTGGTCGCATGCAGGACCAGGGGGCTGGCGGACAGAGTCAGGGCGCAGAGCTCCTGGTCACATCTGTGACCACCGGCGGGGGCTAAGGTCTGATCCGGGGCTGGAGCGCGGGCTCCTGGTCCTCCAAAGGACCGCGGCCCGAAGCTAAGGAGCCGAAGGGGCTGTGGGAGCGGCGGACCGGCGGTAGAGCTGGTGGCAGATAGGAGTAGGTGGCACGGTGGAGGCTGCCCGGTGGCTATATTTTTTTTACACTAGCCGCGCCCAAAACCTAGTAGAAAAATTGATTTTTTATTGATTTTCGTGCAAAAATTGCATCGAAAAACGTGCCTAGGGCCGTACGGCTAAGGCTAAAAAATTTTGCCTCCCTGATCAATAGTAGCCAAATTGGGCAAACCATATATGAAAATATGGGTTTTTGGCCGCTCTGAATCCAACCGTGAAGGCCGTTTGGGCCCAAAATGCACCCAAAAAATGGAGTTACCCAGATCCTAAAAAAAATCAACCAGAAAACCCTAAAGCCGATTCAACCCCCAGAGTCTAAAATTTTTCTCAAGATCTAACAGAAGCAAGCAGGGGTCCGAGCTCTGATACCATGTAGAAGTTGAGAAAGCCAACTTCACAGACCCCGAAGATCACCTGCATGCAAATAACCTGTCACAGAAAGAAGAGATGGAGACAAACAAGCAAGGGTGCTCTGAAAGCTGAAAAATGTATTCATCCAAGAGAGAGGTAAATTACAATGATGAATCCTTATAAAAGGATATTGTGCAACCCTAAAAAGAAACCCTAATAGGTAGACATTTAATAATTAATATAATTATTAAATGTCACAAAATGCAACTAAAGTGAAATCTTAAGAGAGGAATAAAGGTAATTTAATCAACATGATTAAATTAAAACCTTTACTCTAACACACAACATGCTGATTTTGATGAGAATTTGGATTTTGCACTATTCTCCTATAGTGATCCAACACACTTTGAGGAAGCTTTGAAAGAAGAGAAGTGGTGTAAGGACATGGATGAAGAATTGGAGGCTATAGAGAGGAACCAAACATGGGAGTTGACTAACTTACCCAAGGGTAAGCAAGTGATTGGAGTCAAGTGGGTCTATAAGACCAAGTGTACAGTTGAAGGTAAAATTGAAAGACACAAGGCAAGGCTTCTTGTCAAAGGGTACAAACAACAACTTGGTATAGACTATGATGAGACTTATGCACTAGTTGCAAGGCTGGAAATAGTGTGAACAGTCATAGAAATTGCAGCACAACATCAGTGGAAGGTGTTTCAGATGGATGTAAAGTCAACCTTCTTAAATAGAGTGTTGAAGGAGGAAGTATATGTGGAGTAGCCGCCTGGCTATGAAGTCCTAGGGCAAGAGAACAAAGTGTATAGGCTCCAGAAAGCTCTTTATGGGATCAAACAAGCACCTTGGGTGTGGTAAAAAAGAATAGACTCATATTTGTTGAACAATGGATTTAGCAAGAGCAGCAGTGATCCCACACTCTACATCAAAGCAACCAAAGGTAATATTTTAATTGCTATTTTGTATGTAGATGATCTAATTTTTACTGGTAACAGTGACAAAAGAATTGCCGATTTTAAAGAGGTGATGAAAAATAAATTTGAGATGATGGATCTAGGTTTGTTGAAGTATTTCCTTGGGATAGAAGTTCAGTAGACACAACATGGTATTTTTATTTCACAATCTAACTATGCCAAACAAATTTTAAGAAGGTTTAAAATGCATAACAACAAACCTACCCCCACACCAATAGCAATATGTCTGAAACTACACAAGAATGACAACAGTAAGGAAGTGAACCCAACCCTCTACAAAATCATGGTTGGAAGTTTGATGTACTTGACTGAACCGTAGATTTTTGGAACCAATGCACTTCTCTAGCTCTTCTAGGGTTTTTCACCTAAAATGAGAGAGGTAGGGCCAACAATGCTAAAGGGTTCATTCAAATTATGTTATGTGTGATGTTATTTAAGCTAAATGAAGTGAACTAAATGGAAGTAAGTGATTTAAATGAATGATAGTGAATGCAAAACTAAGATTTGAACTATGCTGGAAAACACACTATGATATGCAAACAATGAACTAAGAATGAATAAAATGAAAAATAGAAAGAGAAAGTCTGAATCAGAGTGCACTTGGGAAAGATTTGAGGAATCTAGAATGTACTAAATTCTGTTTGAGATTACTGAAAATCAACAGTGGGACTTATTCACCCAGGGTGGCAAATTAGTCCTGCTACTGGTGAAAAACTGTTGGGAGCAAGTTTATGACTGTCAGGATCCAGAATCTGACAAAACCTAGATTTTTAGTCTTAAGGTGGGACTCATTCACCACTGATGGAGAACCAATCCTCTCCCAAAATTCTAAGAAATCAGGAGACAACTCTGCAACTTCAGATCTGGAAATGTCTGCTTGTTGGGTTGCCGAAGTCAATTCTATAGGAAACATTAAAAAAACCTTCTCCAAGCTTGAAATATGATTGATTTGAATTGAAGCACCTAGTTTACTTGTTGACCACTCTTCAATCACCTAAATACTTGTTAAATATGCATACAAAGGTTTGCAAACACACATGCAAGAGGGGAAAAATGCTTGAGGGTTAGCAAATAGGGGTTTTCCTTGGTCAAACCCCACTTTGGTAATCAAACCCTTAATGAAATAATGAAATGCAAGAGAATGATAAACAAATAACATGCAAATGCTATCAACTTACCAAACCCTTGTAGATGAAAATTTGAAGTTGTATCAATGGATGCTCCAAAATGCTTGAATAATGCTTGATTTGATGTTGTAAGGCGCTTGAATGCTTGAATGAATGGGGGATAAAATGGATGTAAAAAAACTTATTTATACAATCTTGCGCCTTAGTAACCCATTCATACCTCATAACAGGCCGACATCAAGTGATTTTCAATAAAAACCTGAAAGGAAATTTAAAATATTTTGAATTTGGAGCCAAGGGGGACTCATTCACCACCCATGGCGAATGGGTCCCACCTAGGACCTGAAAATGGGTGTCAGGAATTATCTTGTATTTAATGTTGTTTGTTAGGTTTACATTCAAAAATACACTTAATTAAAGCATATAAGGGCATAAAGGGGTCAAATAAAGCATAAGAAAGGTGTAAGTAGTGAAATTATGCCTAGAAAAGTGTGAAAGCTTGTTACAAGACTTTACAACACTTCAAAATAGGACTTGATTAGTGATGAAAAGGTGATTTTTAGGTAAATTGTAATTAATAGAGTCTAGAAGAGTGTAGAAATGCTTTACAACACTTCACAAAACCTTTACAAGACGTCATTATTTGAATTTTGGTACCTAAATATGCATGTTCAAGCCATGTTACATCATAAAATCAGAGAAAAATAGATCAAACATCATGAAACAAGACCTAAAAGGCCATGAAAATGACAAGGGGCCATTTTTCTATGACACATTGACATCAACTAGGCCTGACTTAATGTATGCAGTAAGCTTGGTATCTAGGTTCATGGAGGAACCTAAGGACTCACATTGGCAAGCAGGAAAGAGGATCTTGAGGTATGTTAATGGAACAATAGGATATGGCATCATGTATGGTGCATCAAATGAATTTAAGTTGGATAGTTTCACAGATAGTGATTGGGCATGAAATGTGGATGATAGGAAGAGCACATCAGGCTATGTCTTCAACATGGGATCAGGTACAATCTCATGGGAATCAAAGAAACAATTGATTGTCTCTCTCAGCACAACATAAGCAGAGTACATAGCAATAAATGTAACATGTCAGGCTATTTGGTTAAGGAGGATCCTTGCAGATTTACAGTAACAACAAGATGACAACACAATTATTCATTGTGATAATGTTTCCTCAATAGCTCTGGCAAGAATCTGGTCTTCCATGGATGAAGCAAACACATCGAGATTTGATATCACTTCATAAGGGAATTGGTGGAACAAGGTGAGATAGAAATTCAATATTGCAGATCCGAGCAACAACTCACCGACATCTTCACCAAGGCATTACTGAAGGATAGTTTTGAACGCCTAAGAGATAGGCTTGGCATTGTGGATAGCTTCAAAGATCAGCTCCAAAAGGAAACTGCAGAGTGACAGCTGACCTACAGATTAAGGGGGAGTGTTGGAATATTAATTAATATGCAGGGCCTATAGACTTTTCCCCTTTCCCACATCAGATGAAGACTTTCAAGTTGAAGCCAACATATACCCGGAGAAATTAATTTGGTAGGCTAATTTAAATTTTGAAATCTAGTGCTCATGTTTGAGTTTGAAATAGCTGTTGTAGCCTACCAGCATTAAATGAATTAGGTGGATTTGAATTTTAAATTTTAAAGCGCTCATTTTCATGAGAATTTTTTAAGTAAGACAAAAAGAATGTTGCAACCGCTGGAATTAGTAAGTAGAAGAAGTCAGTTTTTGTATTGGAAGGTGACCCTGCAACCATAGATGAAGTAGAGAATGTTCAACATAGAATAGGATACAACAACAACACAAAAGGAATGTTTATCAGACGTAGTGCATTGACAGCTGTAGCTATAGGATTGTAGTAGTTTATGTTTTTTAGTGTGAGTGTAGCACCTATTGTATTGGAAATTTTTCCAAGTTAGTTTAAGTTTTATTTTGTTCATGTAAAATAAAGAATATACTTTGTAATTTTTGTATTTTGAAGCAAATATGGAATATATGAAAAGTTAATTTTAGTTTGTTTAGATTTGTTGTCACTGTGCATTCTCTGTGCATTTTTTGTGTGTTATTTTTCTATTATGTCAGTCCAGTAACAATAGTAAAGATGTGTGGTTGCACCCCTACCTGCCAACATGCCACTCTACTACGCTCCAAATTATGTGAATACATAGTAGTAAGTTTCAAATTCGTCAATGGACAAATTTCTTCCCATTGGTAACCCAAAAAAATGTGTACTATTGCACATACGAAGAATTAACTCATTATTACCATGCAATTTGATAGAGGCTCTACAATCACAGGCAAGGAAATTCATTGTATTCAGCATTCCACCTATGGGATGCACTCCTATTGCCAGAAAGCTCGTAGACCCCTTAGAACATGGAAATTGTTCATGGCTTCTAAACTAGGTGGTTAAGGAATATAACACTAATTTTAGCTCATCTCTCACTCAGCTTGACAAAGAACTCGTTAATGGGACCATTATCCAAGTTAATACTTATGATTTTTTAATGAACATTATTGAGAATGGTGAAGCCTATGGTAAGATTTTTTCATTAAAGAATCTATTATTTTTTATCAATTTCTTTCTTCATTTGGATTTAGTGATTGTGTAGTTGAAAAAGCGTAATGAATGTATGCAAAATTTGGGTGTAGGTTTTAAGAACACTACATCGGCATGTTGCCGATCAGGAAAGATTGGTACAAAAACATTATGTGGATAGACTGATTTTCCAAACTTGTTTTGCAACTATCCAAGCACATATGTGTTTTGGGATGGAGGTCATGGCATTGAACGACTTTATTACATGATTTTAGAGCAGATTTGGAGTGGAAATACTTTTGTTGTGTATCCGTTTAATCTCTCTACACTAGTCTTAGGAGAAACTTGTCTGATTAGTAACGATGCACTGACCCTGTCGGAGATGTAGTTACTATTTTTTGATTTTTGGAACTTGTAGAATTCACAATTGAGTACTAAATATTTATGAATAAGTTGTGAAAAAATTGTTAATATATTATTATTAATGACTTATTAAGTTCCTGCATTATATGCAAGAGACTAATGTTTTTGTGTAATCAGTTTTAGATTTAGTTTACATTCATGCATCAACTGAAACATTTGATCATAGACTTACTAATGTTTATTTTTTATTTTTATAGATTTAAAAATTTGTTGAATAAGTGCTAAAAAAAATGTCATTGATTGTTGCTATTTTTGGCTAGGGATGTCTCTATTTCTGAGAAAAAATGAGTCTAATTAGAAATCAAGGTATGTCTTTGCTGCATCAGTTGAAGGGGTAGCCAGAGGTGTTAGTATTAATTCAACTATTCGTAACATGTTGTTAAACTACTTAATTTAGCTAGTTTTGGTAGGTGTAGTAGGTAAATTCATTAACTTTGGAAGACTCCAGATTGCTCCGTATTAGATTTTCTTCCTTCTAGTTTACTCTTTCTATAGCAAGTAGTTTCCAGCTGTTTCCAGAAGACTGCAAAAGACCTAAATATTGTATTCCAATGTTTTTTTATAGATAGAAGAATATATATATATTTTTTTCCTCCAACAAGGGATTTTCTCTACTACGTTGTATTTGTTTTCCCTCCATGCTCTATTTTTTGTCCTCTATTTTATTGTTCTTTAATTTACTCTATTATTATTGACATGGCATCATAGCCAACTATAGGTTCTAGGTTGTGTAAGACTCTTCATATTAAAATGGAGAGCAACTAGATCAGAGCCAAGGAAGTTGATGGAAGGGAAATCCCCTGCTATTGGTGGAGTGAAGGAGCTGCACAAATTTAGACCCAGAACAGTTGCTCTTTGGGAGATTCAAAAGTATCAGAAGAGCATAGAGTTGCTCATAAGGAAGCTGCTATTTCAGAGGCTCGTCAAAGAAATTGCATACCTAAACTTCCAAGAGTCCTTCCATTTCAACATTGCAAGAGGCATTGAGGCATCCACTTCAAATCATACTTGGGCCCTATCCATAGTAGTGTCCCTCGTCCCCATGATAAGAACATTGTTGGTTGCAAGTGGGTATACAGGACTAAGTAGACTTCAGATGGACAGGTTGAGAAGTATGAGGCAAGGTTGGTGGCCCCTACCCCCACTATATAGGGCTTATCGCAAAAAGAAGGCATTGATTACGATTACAATGAGACCCCTATCCACCTATCCTTCCTATGGGGGGGGCTCCAGTTGCTCGTATGGATTCCATTCGTGTTGTACTTTCCATTGCAGCATCTCGAGGACGGGCCCTACTCTGAAAGTTCATCGGATGGATGTGAAGAGTGCATTTCTCAAGGGTGATCTGAAATAAGATATTTCTATGCTATAATTCCCCCCCCACCCCGGCACGAGAACTCTAGTTGGGACCCGTTTGGTTGTTGAAGAAATCGTTTAAAGCAAGCACCTAGAGCATGGTATGACAAAATTCATGGTTTCTTTGTTGCCTTTCTATAGTAGGGGGTTTTGAGAGATGTCGATTTGATTAGAATGTCTATGTGAAAAAACATAGGGGCAAGGAAGGCTGTTCTTTATGTTTATGATTTCATCACTACTGGGGACTCCACTAAGGCCGGAAAGGGCTTTGATCCATAGCATGATTTTAGTCCCCCCGGCTAGGTTTTTTCAGAAGTTTGATATGACAGCTAGAATTCCCGGGTGGGGGGGGGATTAGCCGGGCATTATGCACTCTTTTCTTGGTCTTCCCCCGGAATTCGGCAGCATGATAGTGGTCTTTTTTTCTCCCGGATATGTTGAAGAAGGAGGAATGCTCCGACCCCGTCGGGAGTCAAGTTAGAAGCTGGTGGATGCTACTTTGTACAGATCCTTGGTTGGTGGCCCAAAAAAACGAATATTCGGCCGTTATTTCCGGATATCTCTGTTGCTGTTGGTTTGGTATCCAGGCCACATTCACGGCTTCCACTGCACCTAAAGTTCAGGAGAGAACAATAATCTGCCCTCCCACCCTGCATGCATGCATGCATGCAGGGAAGAACTATAGTTGTTCCTTATTAATCAGTCAATCCATAGAATTGTAGGGCGGGACCATAGAATTGTAGGGAACCTGCTAGAGTAGGAGAGGCTAGAATACGCTAGAATAAGAAACTAGCCGTTCCGATAGTTGACCTAAGGCCCCCCCCTACTATTTTAAGGGCCCCCGGTGGGGTTGAGGATTCTATACGTAACATGCCCACCCCCCCATTATAGTTCTTGTAGGGCTATTCTGTGGGAGGACCGATGAACCCCCCCTACTATTCTAAAGGGGGCATGTTACGTATAGAATCTTCACCCCCTACTATTTTGGTATTTGCCCAGAAGATTGAAAGTCCGCGTGGCGTCTACCAACTATATACATCATTAGCTCGGCAAAGCAGGAGCATTACTGGAGCTTTACATGCACTACAGAACGTCGTATAGAAACCACAGGATCACACTAGCAGCAGGAAATGCATATGGAGGGGCAAGCCTATACCCATCCACCACCGGGGAGTTATACCAAACGGAGGGCAAACACCACTCCTTTATCACCGCCCCTCACCCTACTTTGATTCGGACCACACCCAGCCGGTACTTTTCCTTCTCCCCGATTCAACATATCGCGTCCGGATCCAACAATCGCCTTAATGAAACGAGGCTTTGAGCGGAATCTAGTAAGTGATCTGGTCAATGAAGCCAAGCTGGTTCTTTATTGGGCATGCCTAAGTTTATATACTAGGCCGAAGGCAGTTCCATTTCCATAAAGTGATCTTTATTATCTTTCCAATGCGTACACCTTTGACCTAGCTCTTGGCCTTAGATCAAACGTATCTCTTCACCGTAGCAGTCCAGCCCGATCCACGCTCTCCATATGCATAATTAGGCGTACGCATGCACCCCTCTAGAAGTCATCCAAACTATGATCGAGTCATACATGTGACCTAGGGAAGGGACTGCCGTCTCACCTCTCCCTCTCTATAGTAGAGTAGGCCGTCAGCCTCCCCCTCAACTTCTATATGCTAGTTCCGAAATCTACCTGTTCTTGGATGGATGCAAGAGAGGGGCGGGCGAGTGCCAATTAAACCATACTATATATGGGATCGAGGAGCCCTATATATCTATCTGGGGAAGTCGAGGGCCCCTAACTCTCTCTGTATGCCCTAACTCTCTCCGGGGCCTATCTGAAGTAACTCCGACTGGAACCCCTATATATCTATATGGCAAAGGCCCTCGATCGAGAGCCGACTACAGCCCTATAAATTGAAGGGCCCCCCACTATATATAGGCTATTAGAGTAGATGGGTGCAGCGGATCGGAGCGAACCAGTTATAGTGCCGCTGATCGGCTGCTGTGCTTGCTGGCTCGGGGTATATTACCATCGGCGGGGGGAGATCGGAATCGGATTGTCCATCCGCGGAGAGAACCCAACCGATCCGGATATCATCCATCTCATCAGTAGGCTCTCGAGATCTATCTGTATTTAGAATCTAATGCAGATGGGCACTAAAGATTGATAATCGAGTGGTTCGCTACCGACTAGCAAATAGTAGATAGAGTAGGCCGCTCACCCCTCCCCCTCCTTCCCCTCCTCTCTTCTCGATAGATCCCCTATAAATTGAAAGGGGGTAGGGTAGGCCGTCGATCTGAACTATGGGCATAAGCTAGCTATATCGGGAGAGAGCATAAGCAGCTTGGAGAGAGCATATCTATAAAATAGCTTGGAGATCTTGAGGCTTCCGACCGGGACATAGATGGAGATATAGCCAGCCGGGTTAGGCACTCGGTTTAGGGAATAAAGGAAAAGCACTCTCCCGGCGGCCTACTCGATCTCTATATAGCATAACTGGGGGGCTCCAGTCAAGCCCCATATATAGAAGCGGGATAGGGGGACTCATTCATCTACTCAAGAGAAGGGGACGGAGTTGACACAATAACCAATAACTGAAGGAAGGGGCTCCGCCTTCCCCTCCCAGGTCCCCTAGGACCACCTCCGGGCCGCCTATCTATATGGTATGGTTGAGTTGAGTTGCTATTCAAGGCAAGGCAAGGAGAGGGCCCCCTATCTCTACTCACTCTACTATGGGCTGGGGGGGGGCACTCGATTCATACTTTAGTCACTAGAAAGCAGGGGCAGCTATATATAGTTTAGTTGGCACCCTATACATAGATGTGGATATAGATATGGCAACGGGTTCATCGAGATAATATATCTAGTAGATCTCGACCATCGGATCGGCCATGATGAGATGATATAGATTTCTGTGTTTTGATGATTACATCGAGGCATATCTTGTAGGGCTCTTTGAAGATACTAACTTTTGTGCCATTCATTCACATCAAGTGGGTAACCATCATTTAATATTGGAAGTTTTTTTTTAATGGCTACCTCTAGTAATCTACCACAGACTCCCATTCTTCTTGGTAAAAATTATGAATTTTGGTCCTTGAGAATGAAGTTTTTTCTGCAAGCCTAGGAATGTTGGGAAACTATTGAATATGGCTAAACAAATCCCACTCCAGCAGACTTAGCTGCTATGAATTCTCAGAGAAACGAAGCTACTAAGCTGAGGAATAAAGAGAACATGGAAACATGTTGGATTCAAAATTCTGTTGATGATTCTATTTTCTCAAAAATCACAGGTGCATCAACAACAAAAGAGGCTTGGGATATTCTCAAATCTACATACAAGGGTAATGAAAAATTCAAGACAGTCAAACTGTAGACCTTGCGAAAATAGTTTGAAATGTTGAAAATTTCTAACTTAAAGAATGTTGATCAATTTATGAATAGAGTCATGGAAATTGTAAATAAAATTAGGATTAATGGTGAAACCATTGAAGATCAAAAGATTGTTGAAAAATTCCTCAGAAGCTTACCAAAGAAATTTGAAATGGTTGTAACAACTATTTTGGAGTCCAAAGATCTCACTACTTTTTTAGTAGTAGAGCTAACTGGATCACTTTTGTCACATGAGACCTAACTAAATCTGGAAGAAGAGTCTTTAGAACAAGCTTTCAAGACTCAAGCCTCTTTTAGTAGAGGTAGAGGTAGAGGCAGAGGAAAAAAAAAGTAGAGGCAATAGAGGGAGAAGCAACAGAGGCAGATCAAGTCAACATGAAGAAGAAAGGTCGACACAAGAACAATCAGGGTAGTCTAGAAACTCTCAAAATCAGGCACAAAGAGGACAAAAATGGATTGATAAATCCAGAGTTCAATGCTTCTACTACAAGAAATTTGGACACTATGAATCTGAATGTAGAAAGAAATAGTCAAACCAAAACAATGGTAGAGCACGTCTCCAACAATGAAGGATAATCTTCTAAAGCAATGCTTCTTTCCTGCCATATTTCTGAAGACAATCACACCAAAAACCTTTGGTTGCTGGACAATGGCTGCAACAATCATATGATAGGTAACAAAGATTTAATTTCATGCATTGATACTTCTATAAATTTTGAAATTACTCTTGGTGATGATTCTCATGTAAAATCCCAAGGGAAAGGAATTGTGCCTGTTCTTACTAAACAAAATCAGTGAAAAGACATACATGATGTCTATTATGTTCCAAACCTGAAACACAATCTCAAAGTGTAGGTCAATTGATGGAACATGGCTATGATATAATCTTTAAAGGTACAACTTGTATTTTTGATAAACCTCCCAGTAGAAGACTTATGGCCAAGATTGAAAGGACCAAGAATAGAATGTTTCCCTTGAATCTTAGGAGTTCCATTCTATCACAGTCATTTGCCCACAATGTCTCAAACATGGATGAGTCAAAATTATGGAATTCTAGGTTTGGTCATCTTCCCTTTAAGAGTCTTAGTCTTCTTCAAAAGAAATCCATGGTCAAAGGTCTTCCTATTTTAAAATGGTCAAAGGTCTTCCTATTTTAAAATCACTTGACAGTCAATATGAAAGTTGTATTCTTGGAAAGCATAAAAGAGACAACTTCCCATCATCCTCCAATAGAGAAAAAAACACTTA
Organism: Sequoia sempervirens; assembly: GCA_007258455.2. Classification (NCBI taxonomy): domain Eukaryota; kingdom Viridiplantae; phylum Streptophyta; class Pinopsida; order Cupressales; family Cupressaceae; genus Sequoia; species Sequoia sempervirens. The sequence goes on along the minus strand of VDFB02317877.1, from coordinate 19,363 downwards.
GAGCTAGTCCACACAAATATTTGTGGACCAATGTAAACTCAATCCATTAGTGCTAGCTTTTATTTTTTGACCTTTATTGATGATTTTAGTAGAAAAATCTGGATTTATTTTCTCAAGAATAATTCTGATACTTTTTCAAAGTTCAAACAATTCAAAGCTGAATCAGAAAAACAAAGTGGTAAATATATGAAAGTGCTCATGTCAGATAGAGGAGGAGAATACAACTCAAAAGATTTCATAGATTTTTGTAAACAACATGGCATTGTTATGCAAACCGCAACAAGATATACTCCACAACAAAATGGAGTAGCTAAAAGGAAAAATCATGCCATCATGAATATGGATAGATGCATGCTCAAAGAAAAGAATTTGTCCAATGTATATTGGGATGAAGCTGTTGCTACTGCAATTTATATTTTAAATAGATCTCCTACAACTAGTGTTCAAGGCAAGGTGCCACAATAGGCTTGGTCTGGTACAAAGTTGAATGTATCTCATTTTAAATTTTTGGTTGCATTGCATTTACACATGTTCTAGAGGAGCTGAGACAAAAACTTGACAATAAGAGTGAAAAATGCATCTTTGTAGGCTATAGTGAACAATCCAAAGCCTATAGACTCTACAATCCTATCACCAAGAAATTTGTGGTAAGTAGAGATGCCAGGTTCTTTGAGAATAAATCATGGAGTGATCAAGAAAATGCAACTTTGAATTGTCCAAATCCATTATAGCTATTTGATGAACCATCAGATCAACAAGTTCATTAACCAAGGCTACCAAGATTGTAGGTGTAAGGTCAAAAACAACACTTTGGAAATGGTAATTCTTCCAAAAGTGATTCATCTTCCTCTATGGACAATCAAAGAACTAGAAGAATAAGGGTATGAGCAAGAAAATGAAATTGAACAAGATCTCTTTTCCTTTCTTTCCTATTAGCCAACCCACTTTGAAGAAGTAGTAAAAGAACATTGGGTTGATGCAATGAATCAGGAAATTGAAGCCATAGAAAAGAAAAACACTTGGGATCTTGTTGATCTACCAACTGACAAAACCAACATTGGTGTGAAGTGGGTATATAAGACAAAGCTGAATGATAAAGGAAAGATAGAAAAATACAAAGAAAGGCTAGTTGCAAAGGGCTTCTCTTAGAAACTTGGCATAGAATATGGAGAAACCTTTGCTCCAGTAGAAAGGTTAGACACAATCAAAACTATTTTGGCTATTGCATCTCAAAATAAATGGAAATTTTTCCAAATGGACATCAAATCTGCATTCTTAAATGGCATATTGGAAGAAGAGGTATATGTAGATCAACCACCAAGGTTTGAAATCAAAGGACAAGAGCATAAAGTATATAAGTTGAAGAAAGCCTTGTATGAATTAAAACAAGCTCCAAGAGCTTGGTATAGTTGGATTGAATCTTACTTCATCAACAGTGGATTCAACAGGAGCAGTCATGAGCCAACTCTCTATACAAAAATAGATCATGAAGGTAAAATTCTCATTGTTTGTATTTATGTTGATTACTTGCTCTATACAAGAAATTTGATGTTAGAAGAATTCAAAGTTGCCATGAAAAAGGAGTTTGAAATGACCGATCTTGGAATCATGAAATACTTTTTGGGGATTGAAATCAACCAATCTGCTCAAGGTATCTTTGTTTTCCAACAAAAGTATGCTTTATAAATTTTGAAAAAAATTAGAATGGACATTTGTAAACTAGCAGACAAACCCATTGCTCAAGGAACAAAGTTGAGAAAATAGGATGATGGACCATCAGTTGATTCTACCTTGTACAAGAGGCTAGTTGGAAGTCTTCTGTACCTCACTACAACTAGACTTGACATAATTTTTTCTGCAAGTTTTGTATCCAAATTCATGTACTCTCCAAAAAATTCACACTGGAAGGTAGCAAAAAGAATTCTGAGATATGTTGCAGGGACAATCAATTATGGATTATGGTACACTCAATCTGAAGATACTTCACTCTCAGGATACATAGACAGTGATTATCCTGGCAACATGGATGATAGGAAGAACACATCAGGATATTCTTTTCACTTGGGAACAAATCTCATCTCATGGGCATCCAAGAAAAAATCCATAGTTTAAATATCCTTGGTAGAGGTAGAGTATGTGGTTGCAACTACAACAACTTGTCAAGTAGTATGGCTAAGGAGAATATTGAATGATCTTGCACATATTGAAAAGGAGCCAACTCCTATTTTCTGTGATAACAGTTCAACAATTTCCTTGTCTAAAAATCATGTCTTCCACAAGAAAAGCAAGCATATTGACACTCGCTTTCACTTCATTCGAGAGCTTGTCTAAAATGGAGAAATTTCTCGACTTATGTGGATCACGAGATCAGCTAGCATAAATATTTATAAAACCATTGGGAAAGAATGCTTTTGAATTTCAAAGAAAACACTTTGGGATTGTTAGTGCTAATAATTGTAACAGTTGAGATTAGGAGGGGGTGTTAGTATTAATTCAAATTTTTGTAACATGTTGTTTTTGATTAAGTAAGCAACATTTAAAGGGTGCTATACCCTTCACATAGAGCCACAAGGGCCAAAAGAGTTCAAGTCCATAAAAGTATCAAAAAACACAAAGCCAAAAAATAGACACAATGGATCAACAACACACGGACAAACAATGGACCAACAACAAACTACCTAAAATCTTCCTAGTTCTTAGACAGGAGATGGAAAACATCATCTCTGACCCATTCTTGATGGTCTTTAGTATTTTTCATGTCCATCTCATCCTTCATTACCATCGACAGGGTACTCGTGACACAGTGAACTAGCTTGACCGTGAAGCGAGTCAAACCGTAGAATTTTTTGTCCAATTTCTCCAATCTTTCTTTCAACACACAGAGCTCCTCCCCACCAATAGCAGTGTTTCCAGGAACAACCTTCTCAACATCCAGTAGTTCTGAAGATTGAGAGGCCGAACCCTCCTTCTGGACTTTTCCCAAATCAGGGATGGAGCTAGGTCCTCTGGCATGCTCCTCCTCCTCACCTTCTAACACCTCCTCAACCCTGCTATCTTTGTTGTCCGAAAAATCCTCTTCCATATCCAAATCTTTAACCTACACTTTTTTCCTGTTCTATTCCAACCTACTAGAGCACCAAATGATGGCATCACAACCAATAACCACCATCTCTGCAACCACCGTATCCCCCATAGAGTCCCTGCTCACCACATTTTTTCCTTTGGTCGGAGGCTCCATCAAGCTTTTACCTTCCTCCTTTCCTTTATTTTTTAGGGTGGACTTGCTGGTAGTCTTGGCGGGGGTTGATTTGAGTTCACACAGACTAGCCACCGCGCTAGCCTAGGCTGCTCCCTCGTTTCCTTTAAGCTTTTTAGCAACGGGTTTGGGTTTCAACGAGTCAGCAGGGACTAGGTGATTTTTCCTAACAAGACCTTTGGATTCGGCCGAAGATAAGTTGGTCCTAGAGGGAAGCTCAATCTCTTCAATGCAGACAACCGAGATGGGTTTTGGTGGAAACAAAGCAAGATGGAAGTGGTAGAGCCTCAAGATGAGGCCCTGGTGAAGTGGTAGGGGAGGAGGGTCATTAGGATTTAGAGCAGCAACCTCCATACATTTTTCAACAGAATTTTCAAGGTTCATAAGCAGGAAAAAAGGAAAGCTTAACAAAACTTTATGCTTGAGGTGATTCAACAAAGGAAAATGGTAGAAGTAATAGGTCTTGTACCTACCTTCTAGCATCAAATACTTCATTAAGGCAAGGCACACCAGGTTCCACAGCTGAGGAAGAGCCTCCCAGTCAAAACTCGATTGGCTACGTACCAGCGCTTCATTCCCCACAAAAAAATTGTTCATACTTTCATTGTCTTCGATTTTATTGTGCTTCAGATGCTTCATACCAATGAACTGGAGACCTGTTGCTCGCACAATCACTTCTTCATCCATAGTAGAGGAAATTACACCCATAATCACATGACGATCTTTCCACGAGTTGACAAACTGAGTAGACAGATTAGGGTCATGGCCCACAAGTCTCTCCATAAGAGGAGCAAGACTACCTTCGACACAAATGTGCCAAACAAGTGGATCCTTGTGAAATTCGCTGCAGTTATCCAGCTCTGTCCACACCCTATCACCTCCCATTATGTCATACTGCACACAGGATAACCAGGAACTCTGAGAAAAAATAAGGTTAGAGATAATAGAAAGGTGAAAAATCATCCGCACATTAAGGATTTTAAGCCAAAAATGATAGTTTTTGATAATCAAGGCTAATGACAGGTCGCACACATGAGCCAGTAATTTCTAAAAATCAATCTTAGCAGAATCATAAATGAGGATATTTGCACACAATCGACTAAGTAAGTAGGACGTGAAAGGAAAGGAAGGTTTTCCTTCCACATGGAAAAAGCACAAAAATCTAGGCAAGATGGCCGCGGGGCTAGAATTAGAAACATCTAAAGGGTTAGCTATCAGGGGCTGGCCAAAAATAGTGAACCTAAAAAGGATAGCCAAAGGACGTGGATCCAAAATAGCGAACAAAAAAAGGCCAATAAGGAGCTTTATCTCATAATAAATTAGTCACATCAAAATCAAAATCAAGGAACTTGGAAATACAATAGCTTAACAAGATCCCCAAAAGGAGATTGCATAAAGTACAGTCCAGCTTAGTGTTAATCATCAAGTACTTAACACAACATTTCATGATTTCCTTTTTCAAAATGGGCTCCATCCCATAATTTGAAATATGCCACTTGTTATCTATCTCATCAGTAAAATTTGTCCACATAGCCCAACAAACAAGCATGTGGACCCCCCCAGATAAACCAGCTAGGCGCATGTTTAGTTATCATCATGAGTCAAGTATGGGCTTTGTTCCTTCAATATTAAAGCTTGGATGTTAGGAGGTAAGTTCCCTAAAGCATGCCCGCATTTGGCCAATTTCCAGTGTGTGCCAAGATTAGCTAAGGCATCAACCACTTGGTTCGCTTCCTGATAAGTATGGTTGGCGAATTTTAATTTTAATTTTGACACAAAGAGTCTAATGTCAAGAAGAATGTCTTTAGTACTCCACCCTAGCAATCTGTCAAAGTTAACAACATCAATAATAGACTTAGAGTCTCCTTCAATAATCTGTCAAAGAATGTTCATAACATGTTAAACTGCTTGATTTAGCTAGTTTTGGTAGGTGAAGTAGGTAAATGTATTAACTTTGGAAGACTCCAGATTGCTTTGTATTAGGTTTTCTTCCTTCTAGTTTACTCTTTCCGTAGCAAGTAGTTTCTAGCTACTTCCAGAAGACTGTAAAAGACCTAAATATTGTATTCCAATATTTTTTGAATAGATAGAAGAATATATATGTTTTTTTTCCTCCAATAGAGGATTTGCTCTACTGTGTTGTATTTGTTTTCCCTCCATGCTCTATTTTCTATGCTTTGTTTTATTGTTCTTCATTTTCCTCTGCTATTATTGACAAGAGGAAAAGGGAGATCTTTGCTAGCAAATATCTAAATTCTATGTGAATATTGCCGCTCAGAATGACTAAGTTGAATTGGGCTTTATTCCGTAGTGCACATATTCCTTTTGGCTATACTAATAACAATGATATCAAAGTATGTTATGAAACATAATTTTCCAAGGGTTGAGGTTTCTATTTAACAGAGTTATTTTCTATATCCTCACTTGACTAAGTTTTGCTCCCTCTTGTTAGTTTTTGTTGGTTCCAAATCGTTATGTTTTATTGGTAAACTAGAGAGGATCAAAGTCTTAGGAATGTGTCACTTTAAAGATTTCTTGCTAAAATTATAGCAATTGTTATTGGAACCAATCAAATGAATGCATAAGTATGTTGCTTATGTGTTATTTTCAATTTTATCAGTTTATTAGAGTATGATTTTTAGAGATGGAAAATTAATTTTAGTTACATATTCAAGTTTGTAGGAATAGGTTACCTTTTTTAAGGTTATATAAATCATGTAATTTTTTGAAGTAGAATATAATAAATATTCTCATTTGTGTCTTTTTCTTGTATTGTTTTTTCCCCTTTCAATTGTATCATGTTATTGGATTTAAATTGGTTGTGGCTTTATCATGGGATTGTCTAAATCAATGAGAACATCTTGAGAGTTGATTCTCACAAGACAAGAGAGAGTCTATCATAGTGTGAGTAGCATGAGAGTGATTGGTTGGTTTAGAAGCTCAAAAGTGCTGAAGTCCTTAGAAGAAGAAAAGAGATCCACTTAAGAAAGGACTATTTTCTATAATTGAAAGAAAGAGCCTCAAAGCACCAAATGATCTCTTTTCTATAGTTGAAAGAAAGAGCCTCAAATCACCAAATATTGATGCATACATCAATCAATTGATGATCAAAATCCTGATATACATCAAAGAAAGATGTGTTTCTCGTAATGGGAAATAGAGCTTTTCAGGTTAGACAGTAGAACTAATTTCCATTCATGTATTCCTATACATCTTTTTCTTAGTGAATTTTACTTCCTTATTATACAACTCTTATGTTATCTATTCTCCATGGAATTGATTTTCATTTTTATTTTAGCATTATATTCATTAGGTACTAGGCATGTTGTTGACTTATATCAATGCAAACCAAATAAAATACTTTAAATAAAATACCAAATAAAATATTTAAAGCACCATAATATGGCTTATTTCCTATCATCTCAACTTTATTTATTAATGTAAGCTTAAGACCTTCCCTTTCCTATAAAGGAAATTGTAGTGGAAATAATATAGGACTTTGAGGCCAAATCAAACTATTTAAAGGGTTATAATATGGATAGACTATCTTATTATCCTAATCATATTTATTAATTTAGGTTTAATTTCTTCTCTTCTTGTTCTTATATGACATTTTCTTAGAAATAATACAGGTTTTTGTGACAACGATAGATGTGTCATTACAACAAAATTTTTAAGATCCAATAAAATTTTAAATTATCATATTCATTTAGACTCCAAGTGGTGGCTAATTCACAAGATCAACTGTCATAGGTGTTGGTCTAGCAAAAAATATTACATTTTAAAAAAATGTTTAAACATTAGATATCTTGTAACCAATGTTTTCATCCATGAGATTAATGTATTAGTAGATCACTTAGTAAAATTTAACTTGGATTTATTGAGTCATCTGGATACAATAGTGAATAAGTTGTTAGTGCATTGCCTATACAAGATTCAACTAACCATATGCTTTCATGTTTTTTGAATAATGTAAAATCCCACAAATATAGTGAATTAACATAGTGACATGAAACATTTAATAAACATAGTTCAACGCCATCCCATATGCTAGAGGTTAGAGTTATTTTATGATAGGATTATTGAGCTAATATGAATAGATGTGTAAAAGTTACATTTGTTGTATTACAATTTAGTTTAGTACTATAAAATGATTTCTAGGATATAATTGAAACATCCCTCACCATAAAAAGGATAAGGACATCTGTGAGAGCCAAAATAAAATTTAAATGAAGAAGGAAAATTTTTAAATGGTATTCATGAATCAAAGGGTGGTGAGTAATGAGGCATGAATAATACGAATGAAATTGGTGGGACACCACATATATGATAAGTAGAAAAGTTCTCCATGAGTTGGGATAAGGAGAGGGTGTTGGATAAAGTTCCAACCATTGAAGTTTACAATCAATTCAAAATGAGGAAGGTAGATTTTAGTGGCTACAAGAGAGATATCTCCAATATCACCCTTAGATGAGTACTCTCCCAAGCATATTACCTTCCTTAACTAGTATTTAATTTTAGATCATTCATGCTCCCCTCTTATTGGATTTTGTGAAATAATTAGTGTTCATTTTGCATGTTTTTTTATATTATTACATATATTTTCCTAGATCAATCATAGCATTAGTATCTAATAAATTATATTGTTTCATTACTTTTATGGTATCACTACCTTCTACTATTACATTGGTGTATATAGTTAATTACTGTGCCTATTTGGAATGAGAAATAGTGGTAGTTTTATGGTTCTACTTGATTCATGACTATCATTTTTTTATTTCTTCTATTTATGAATGTAGCTAGCGTTGCATAAAAATCACTACAATTTATGCTTCAAATTATCTCCTATATAGTTACTATTATGCCTAGGTGGGTATGTGTAGGATCATGATGGAAAAAAAGTGGCGATATGATGGGTATGTACATAGGGTATGTGGTCGAGGATTTTTTACCCAAAATGATGAAACTAAAAGGGTTTTAAAGGAGATTCTCGATTTCCATCAATATAAATTATGCTTTACTTTGAATTTAATAAATAATTATTATTCATTTTCTATTTGAATTGACTAAAGTCCCTATTGATAGGTCAGATTGAAAAAAATCTATAGCTTTCAAATGGTATCACATTTTTGAATTTAAAATATGCATCACATTCTATGCTTTGCATACTATAGGATTAAAAAGAAAAATGAATTTCATGAAGTTTTGACCAATTTAAGGTGGTTAGACATACAATTTTTATATTTTTTAAAAGTTGTAATAAAAAATTCATATTTAATTATTTATTTTGAAAAAAAAAATTACAAAAATATGCATCACATTGAGACATGAGTCCTCTCACATTGATATCTAAAATCTTATAAAAAATATGATCATTTTATTGTGGTTAGGTGGTCGAATTTAATAACCTACTTTATTTTTCCTTGGAAATTTAAGTACTACTGCATTGAAATTTCAAATTTTCACCAAATAGATTTTTTATTTTTAAACAAACCTAGTAGTTTAGAAAATACATTCAATTTTCTACAGATTCTATTCTTACATATTTTGAAATAATATAGATAACTTATTCAAATTTTACATCAAGTTTCCTAACTCTAATTTTTCTCAATTTTTCGCCACTTAAGGGCCTCGTTTTTCCATGATGATCCTACACATACCCGTGGGTGGAAATTTAGAACTATTTTAATAAGCTCAATAAATTGACTCGTCAAGATTATTTTATTTTGCTATAAAAGGATAAAAATATATTAATAAAGAAGCCAAAAAATATTATATGAGGATTTCCAAATAACAATATTTATCGTAAAATCAAAAGGAGGAAATCCAAGGAAGTTCACCACTAAACACCCACCACCAAGAACCAAGAGAATATAGATAACACATAAACTAGATAAAAATAAATCAATAGTAACAACCTGATCAACCCATATCATTTTGAAGAATTTTAAGGAAGTGTGAAGACGAATCAAGGGATATTGAATCAAAATATGAAGCATTCCATCTAAATTAGCCTCAAAACTCTATTTAGTAAGATAATCTACAAAAAAAAACCCATTCACGAGGAATATAATGAAAGGATTTGAAATTAAATTTTTAAGAAAGATGATGAATTTGGGCCACAAAAGATGCCAATTACCAAGAAGAGGTAGCAAAGTTCTTTCTTTTCAAAAGAGAAACTAAAATCATGGACTCCATCTCAAAAGTAACCTATTTCCAACCCAATTCAAAAGATTTTTCCAAAACCACAAGTATAGTGTGGACTTCCATCTAATTAGTAGTACTAAACACCATAGAAAAATAAAAAATAAATGAACTAAATGAATACTATCACATGTAATGCCACTAATCCCTGTTGGTTAAGGATTACCCTAGAACAACCATAAATATCTATTTTTAAAACACTAAAAGGGCAATGAGAACATTTACCAGCCTTACTAATCTTATGGGAAATTTGACTTGAGAACTCAAAGAAATTTAAATCCAACAATATGACACAAATATAATTTATTCAAAATAAAAATATTAGAGGGAATAATGAGGTTTGATAAAAGAGAACTCTACTACTAGTGTTTACTTTTGTAAATATAAAACCTTCTCACAAACATACTCATTGGGACTTTGATATCCTTGGAATATTTGACAATTCCTCTCCAACTAAACTTGCTAAAGGATAAATATTGGACCAATATACCATGAAACCAATAAGAAAGAGGAAAAAAATTGAAGGATGCCTCAAACTAGCCCAAAAATTAGGAAACAAAAGTAACATGAATAAAGGGTTGATTCTAAATTTCAGCTAATTTCCATTCACTATCTACCAGAAAAAATAAACATAAGTTAAAATTTAGCAACAAGTTACCAAATCACCCAATTAGTTCTAAATTTGGAGACACCGGTTACCACCCTTCCATTTTACTTTCATGACAACTTGCTAAAATAAACTTGGCTGACAACTTTCGATCTTGGTGGCCTTCACTTACATTAATGCATCAGACTTGTCATGATTATACTTAAGCCTGACCATCATACTCTTCATTTAATTTGCACACCTTATCACACACGTATTGTTTTCCTCATGTTTTCAACATGTTGATGTGTGCCACCTTATTAGACCAAATTTCCTTTTGAACAACATTCCTAGACATCTTCATAATTAATACGACTCGATGAAATAAACTGAAATGACCACCATTTAATTTTGAAATCTCAATTTTTCTTGATTCATGATCTTCATACTGGAAAACCTCAAAGCACTGAACACCAACTTCATGATAATTTTTTTGATTTAACTTTTAATTCTAGAGAAAAGTGTATTTTTGGCACCTCAACTTGCATTCCCAAGATTTTCAATCCAGGAATATATGTACCATAGATTTCTCATAGCTTTCTATAAATTTAGCACTTTCCTTCAAACTCTTGAATTCTACCTTCAGTTTCTTTAATTTTCTCTTTTCTTTGCTTGTGCTTTCTTGCTTCCAGGCTATGGATACTACCATTTTCCTTACCTTTGTTTGTCACTAGATTGACTTTCTCGGCTGAGTCACAACCCGAAGGTTTGGAAAAGTGTTCTTCCTCCGGACTCCTTCCATTGAGGCATTCCTACACATGGTTCTTGAGGAGGCTTTTGTGAATTCTAGGGAATATTACAAACTGAATTCAGACCTAGCTTTGTGGTTCATATCTTCTCTTCTGGACCTCATCCTCTCAGTAGCTGAAGTTCATTTTGTAGCGATGATGACAGTGTGACTCAACTTCTTGGGGAATTTGGACCATGTTTTCTCTATTGCTCATCCAACCATAAGAATACCCTCTGTTGATGACATTCCCTGGTTTCTGGAACAAGGGGAAGTCGTTCCTCTTTTTCCCTTCCTTACTGATTTGCATACCCCAACCTTGACGACCATAGGGACAACGCTTACCTGGGGTATACACTCCTTATGGATGAAGAGGGCCTAATGAATGACCAACCTATCCACTGTCCCAACATGACTCCTTTTTGCTCTTTTATATCACTTTATGATGAGAATTTTATAATTTAATGTATATACAAAATACAATAAATTTTTTGCTTTTCTATACTCAAACATGTATTTATTTTGAATGGTTTTACATCTCTCAATTTTTAGTTCAATGTTTAAGAATTCAATCATCATATGTTTTAGCTTAAGAAGAATTTGTTTTAATATTAGGAACAAAACCAAGTTGCAAGACAAAACCCTACTAAAGAAAATTAATCTAACTAACTAAAATTTACCCTAATTAAGCAGCTAACCCTAATTAATCAATTTACCCTAATTTCTACCACTAACTTCATAATGCTCTTTGTTCGAATCCTAGTAGGTTTATCTTTAAATCTAGTTGAATAACCTTTGGATAACCCATTGTAATAACAAATTATTTGAAATTTTATGCATTTAACAAATGAAAATTTGAACATACTTACCAATAATCTGGCTAAAATGTATGGAAACAACCTCATTAATGGTTGGTTGCACACACATTTGTTGTCTTCTCGATATTGTACCTTCTTCTAGTCTTCGTTCATGGTTCTCCATTTCATTTTTCTCTGCTTTATGAATGCTTGTATTTATTTCTTGATTTTCTTTCTCTCCAAGATTTCTTTGATTCTCTGTTCTATCTTTGATCTCAACATCACTGCTCATTTCGTTAGGCTACATATTAATACAATTTTCACAATTATTAGAAAGAGAGAAAGTAAAAACTTGATACTTTGCATTTTGTGTAAAATCAAGAATCTCTTCCCTTTTAGGAGTTGGATTAACAATTTGGGGTGAAAAAAATGCATCCCCCGCTTGTTCCACCAACTCTTTTTTCTTGTTATCACCTTCCACGTGTGTAAATATTAGTGACTAATTCCTTTCAAATTCACGATTTAAACGTGATGTTTCCAAATATTGATGAATTTTCTTATTTTCCTATAAAATTTTTGGAATATTTTCATAACAATTATGGTTGGTGAATCCATTTAGTCTAACAGTTAAACCTCCAATATTTCCAATTTCACTAGGGTTAGGTATTTTCTTAAAATTAAAACCTCCTTCCAGTCATAGTTCCTTTCTTCTCACAGTTAGGGACGCTTCCATTAATGGAATTACCTTATGAGTGGCCAAACTTACCATAGTTAAAAAACTTTACAATAAAGCTCACTATGATTAGTTGTATCATGAATCCTGCACTTGGTAACCCTACCAAAAGTGAACAGACTTAAGGGATAAAGCCTTCAGTTAAGGGTTTTCTAGACCTTATTCATCTATTTTTTACTCTCCATTATAAACATGCTTAGGCTTTTACCTCACAAGCGGGCTTTGACTTTGTGACTGAAACAACAATACCAATTTAAAATATTGGAGGTCCCTCCTAGCACTCCTCCTATTGACACAAATGTTAATCGTACACCAATAAACAAATAAATTCTCACAGAGTACCATGGGAACCTACCTTTCTTGAAATACTCCATTGAGAAGTTCCTAAATCTAAGGAAAACTTGGCTTGATCCCAAGGCCCAATTATGTCAGGTATTGACACACTAGGCTCACTTAGGGTTCATTGTGATATTTTTGCTAAACACAAGGGGTAAACCATCATTAAGGATTTTTAGGTATCGTAGAGATATGAACACATTCTTGGTCCGATCATTTAATAACTTCATGAAATCAAAGAATTTACAACAATATTTCATGAAACTCAAATAACTTACATACATTCAAGTAGATTTAGCATTAAGCATTCAAAAATTTCATGGAATTGAAAGATTTATAATAAAACTCCATGCACTTATCATTTTTTTGGAACATTTCTAGAATATAAAACATCTATTCTAAAATAAAGCATAAAAAATTACTGTTCAAAGTAAAATTTCTCCTAGGTATTATCCATGCATGCCTCAAGAAATAACTAGACCAGAGCAAACCATTCCATACATCACCAAATTGCTTCACAACTAGGAAAAAAATGATCCAAGAGTTTAAAGAAAGGGGGATTATTTGCCACCAAATAGTGCCAGTATGCACCCTTAAACAGTGCAACACAAATATGAACAACTACGTAAGATTTCATATCAAGAAAGAGCTTTGAAATTAGCTCTGATATTAGTTAACTTCTAATGAAACATACAAGCTTTTAATCTGGAATGGAACAAAAAATAAGAAAAAGAACAAAACTTGAATTTTTTTTGGTTCTTCGACATCCACAAATTTTGAACTTAACTTAAAATGATACATCTCTTGGCCTTTTATAAGAACAAGACATTTAGGAAATTCAATCAACACATGAGAGGGAATCCAAGGGATGAATCACGACAAGGCACATGGCACATGACAACTGGAAAGAGAACTTTTGAATAAGTCAAGAGAGTTTGACCTTTTTCAACACTTTGAAACTTTTGGACTTATGTCCTTAAAATTCAATTAGGAGATCAAACCAAATTGAGCAGATTTGTCAAACAAAATGTAGGAAATTCCTCTAATGGATATTTAGGGAGATCAGGTGGAACTACTTATTCAAATCCACTAGCACTTTTGTTCCTACATTCAAGTTCGATCTCAGGCTTAAAATACCAAGAAGTAAATCACCTAGAGTTAGGCACCCTCCTTCATCACATGCGTAATACCAGGATCCCCAATCTCCCAGTTATAACATTTTTTTGCGAAAAACTTTTTCCCCACATGAGCTTTCAGAGTGCACCACCAAACTTGGTAACATCATTGGATATACTTGCAACCCAAGTTTTCCTGACCGTCCATACCGAAACATAGTCCAACAACCTATTTCTCTTGCACATAAAATTCCATACATCAATCCCTTTTTAAAAATATTAATAAATCTCTCATTAGAATAAAACCATCACTAATAAACTATCTTTTAAAAAAAGTCATGAATAACACACTTTTAATGCATTCTTGTGTAATTATCCTTTTAGGTGGGCTACCAGACATTTTAGACTTTTGGGAAAAACTAAACAACCCGCTTTAACACTTCAACACCAATGCATCTTTTACTCGACACCCGATACTTGATATACTTTAGCTTTTATTGAAACAAAATTTACCTGGATCCTGGTACCACTAGAGCCTTCATAACTCCCATAACTTTACTCCCAGACTGCAACAACTTACCAAACTTTGCATTAAACGTTCCAACCAACCCAACTTCTCGGTATTTGATATATTCAACATGTGATGCTCTCAAATCATGAATTATTTCAAAGAGTTCCACTTTAACATTTTCTTTCGGTGATCCTTTGCTAACTAGTGCATGCCATAAGCATCAAATTTTTTATTTGGGTCCCTGAGCCTTACATTCTTCGGGCATGTTGTGAGACCACATGAAAGATAAGAGCCTAGGCAATCTATTGAGGTGATTAGTTGGAGATAATCCTCAGTAATGAGATTTGGTGATACCTCAAGCTAAATTTTTCTATAATTCCAATATAAATTTAGTTCTACATGTAATTATACATTTCAAGTTATATATTGTGTAAATCCTAAAGGATTTGTAGACTTAGTTGATTTTCCAATGAATTCACATAACAACCAAGAAGTTACATGTTTTTTGGAGGGTATTCAAGAGGTAACTCAACAAGTTGGACTCAAATTGCAATCAATTCAAATGAGGAATTTAAGAAGAGAGTTGATTCACATCGAAGAATAAAAGTCTTTTAATAAAGAGAAATGGTCACAATACATCTACGTAAAAAAAAGGTATCCCCAAGATGCTTACAACAAGTTGAAGTCTATGAAAATTGGACCTTACAAAACTATAAACAAGATAAATGACAATGCTTATCAAATTGACTTGCCTGAGGAATTGTACACTAGTCCCATATTTAATGTTACTAAACTTTATTCACACTCAACTAGAACTAGTGATGATCAAATAGAAGATGAGAAAAAATGGAAGGAAAATGATAATTGGACTAGACACTTGTGAGATAAGAAAATAGAAAATATTGAATGGGTACTAGAAACCAAATTGGTGGCTACTTGACCCGGATCTTATAAGCTATATTTTGTTAATTGGGAAGGCCTCCCAGATTCTTACAACTCTTGAGTAACAAAAGATGATTTTCTTAAATTTATGGCCAAATTATTTCAACATATGAACCAGAACTAGGAGGACCAAGAGGTTTGAATTTTTTAAGAGAGAGGGAGAATGTTGTGGATTATTTACTATTATAGTCCTCTACCACATTCAGTTTGTTGGGTGATTGTTCAATTATTTTAGGACCTTTATGTTACTAATTTTAGTCTTTTGTTCTACTATTTATCTTGACTAGTCTTCTCTCTTAACAAATATCAAGTAATTTGCTATTTGCTATTTTTAGATTCTATTTGAGTCTAGAAAAACTCTCTAGTGAATGGGTAGTTATGGGGAATTTGTAGGGTGAGAGAATCATTTGGTAAACAAATAAGGAATATGAAGTTTTATGAGTTTAGGGGACTCTAGAACATGAAACCTCATGTTAAGAGGTTATTTTTTTTTTTACTACTTTTTGATGGTTGTTATTAATATAATAAGAGAACTATTGATTGTGGATTTCTTATGGTAATCTGAGTGAATTTATTTATTCCTACATGAATCTCTATTGTTGGAACTGCTATATCTACAGTGTGCAGAAGGGTAGGGCATAATAGGGTATATTTTGTGGTGTGATTTGTAGGTTCCTGAAGATTGTGTTGTTACGTCAATTGTTGAAGTGATTTGGGCCATTCCATTAATAAACGGTGGGATTTATGCGTGGTGCTCTTGGGTCAACACTATTGTGTCATAAGAAATGGTTGATTTGTTAGTAGGTCTGATTTATGACAGTCAAAAACATTTAAAGCTTATTAATGAGTTGCATTTCTGGGAACCCATGCCTCATATATTCTATATCCTTTGTTAAGATTTGGTAATTTTCAAGTGCATGGGAAGTTGAAGATCCTTTAATTATGTCACCTTGTTCTCTATGTTTTGTTAAGATTAGGATTCCAAGGTACCTTTGAACATGTTTTTCACATCCTCGCACTTCATTTTGAACTACTTCACATTTTATAGGAGTCACCAGGGGTTTAGTTATTCCCGGGTGCGCACTGGATCATTGAAAAGTGCAAACTAATAAGGGAGTCAAATTTACTCTTATTCTTTTGTTTTTAAGTATTACCTAAGTGGTTTCCACTTGTTGGAAGAAAGCGTCTTTGAGCGGCACTTTCTGTCTGTTGTATGGCAAAAGATTCCATAAAGTGCATCGCAAGAAAGACTTGAGTTTATATAAGATAGAAAAGAAAATAATTTTTTCTTTTTTAAATCATAATTAATGGTATGAGACTGAAGACTTGGAATCAAAAGAATTAAAAAATGATGGATGGAGCACGTTTCCTGTAACTGAACTTTGTCATGGAATGTGAAATTTTTATTTATTCATCAATTAATTTAGATACCATTTATTTAAAATTTATTAAACTTTAATTTAAAATTCTTTATCATGCTTACAATAAGCCAAACGTGTTATTTCTTACTGATGAGCGAACAAGGAAAATGCTTCAAACTGTTCATTGACAATAGACAGTTTTTAGGGTTGTGATGTCTTTTAATTTGTTCACTGGTTTTACACACGAAATTCACGATCACTCATGCAATAAGTTTATCCATTCACACTCCTTGAGTTTACCTTTCTCTCGGTGGAAAAATTAAAAAAGCACACAACACCTATAGCTGTCGGTCATGTTCATTCCTCCATTCTTCATAGTGAAATTTTAATTTTTGCATTTATTCTTCATTTTTTTAATTTTTTAATAAGATATATATATATATAGAGAGAGAGAGTGTGTATTAATCATGTAGTTTATATATATATATATATATATAGAGAGAGAGAGAGAGAGAGAGAGAGAGAGAGAGTATTAATCATGTAGTTTTCGAGTCAAATTTATTGACCTATGTTTCATGAGTAGTGTTTCACAAGAACCCATATCTTATGATAAAGAATGGTCCACTTAGCACTCATTACATCTAGGTGATGATCACAGAGGTGAAGCATTGGACGTTCCTAGGAGGTCACCCATCCTAGTACTACTCCAACTTAATCATAATTAACCATGGATTTTCCCCAATGTTAAGCCCGCTAAGCTTGCACCCACATTTTCAAAACCTTCAGCAAGTGTTGTGCCTTATGTACCATTCATTATAGAGCCCATTTAGCTCATCAATTGATAAGTAGGAGGTACTTTTCCACAACATGTCAAATTTCCTACAAATTAGATCTCGATAGCTGACATTAGATATTTGAAACTCAAAGAATAAAATGCCATCTCTAACATATTTAAATTTGGAGCCAAAAAAGGGGAACATGTAAGCACTCTATGCATCAGTGTCCTAGACCTATTTTTTAGGAATGAAAATGTCGGGGGGGAAATATTAAATGAATGCATTGGTTTTCTACTTGCAATTTGTTGGTAAATGTTTAAATGGCCCATGGAATGCATAATTTAGGAAATTAGGTGTACAATTAGGTCCAATTACTTAAAGGGGAGAAAAACATAGTGTGAAAATGTCAAGGGTGATAATTTACGATGCTTTAGTTGAATAAGGTTTTTTAAAATCTATTATTTTAAGCACCTTTCCATTATTTCATTCCTATTTTAGATTGCATTAGTCATTTTAGTTGCATTCAAATTACATTGCATTACTTGAATGCCTATACATCATGTAGTGTCATCATATAATTGCATTCATCATTACATTTTAATCCATTTGTATTCCATTTTTCATTTGCATCTATACATTGCACACATAAGTTCATATCACATGTCATCAATACATATCATAAATCATTATATCATCATTAGATCTCATACACATATAAACATATCCATCATGCATCAAGCATGCTAGTTTCCATCACATCTACATAACACAAATATCACTACTTCCTGCATCACAAATCATCAATATCATGCCTCATATCATAATCTCATACCCATCTTATCTACATAATCATCCATGCACATCATACATAAATATACATCACTATACGTCATCGACACAATCAATAATCCATATACACACATAACAAACATTCATATCCATATTCCAAAAAATGATAATCATCCATATCACAATCAAAATCAAAACCATATATACCATACATCCATATGCATCATCAAAATTTAATAAAATATCCATGTATAAAACCATACATACATCAAATATTCATAACAATAAAATTCTATATACATGTCCATTGAATAAATCAATAACTATAATGCAATTAATCTCATGAAATGATCATATAATACATCATCCATACCATACATACAAGACACATGTACTGATAAAAGAATAAAGGTCATTGTTTTTACATGCTAACTCATATCTCATCTATCAAAACCTATGTATCTTGCCAAAAATGCCACCTGTATCATCCTCCCACCTAATTTTTGTTACTGACATCTATGTACATTAGGGAGGGTGGCACTCCCCCTAATCCTGTAGGTCCCACTCCTTCACCTCCCCATGGAAATCCTATCAATCCACTCCTCACAAATCCCAATCATAGTGATCGAGACCCATTCCACCCTGAGCTAACCACCTCTGAGAACATCAGATTCCTCTTGGCCTCTAAGCCAACAACATAGTATAAATCTTTTTAATACTAAGTCTCTTGGCCAGACCACATGAGCTACTATGACATCTCCACTATCATTTCTCTTCCTCCCCGAGCCTTAGCAACATCTCACTACTGCCTATATCTATCCATGACCACTTGCAAGTGAGTTTTCTTTATCCCCCATGCATCCCTAACTAACAAGAGGCTATCTCTCTCAATTGTGATTGTTTGGACATCACCCAACAACCTTTCTACTCATGTGCTTGTAGAATGTCTCGCTCGATTGTCCTCATTGCTAGCTCATCATTCGCCTCTTATAATAGTCCCTATACTTATGTCACCCAACTCTCCACTACCACCAATCTCCCCTCTAAATCCCTATATCCCTATGCCCTATCCTCCTATCAAGGCAGTTTCACATGCTCTAGCTCTCACATTGTTGAGGACCTCCTCTCCTACGCCCCTTCCACCTCCATCTATTGTGTCTCACCCTCATC
>VDFB02317875.1:0-11149 GCA_007258455.2 Sequoia sempervirens | reverse complement strand
TCTTTATCTCTCTCTCTCTCTCTCTCTCTCTAGATATATTTCTCATTATCTCCCTCTATATATATATCAAGTTTCTTCCCAAGCTATTTATCATTATCTCCCTATCTCTTTATGTGACTTATCTCTATTTATGTCTCTCTCCTCTTCTCTTTTTCTTTTTCTTTATCTATTTTTCTCTATCTACCTCACTATCTCTACCTCTTTCTTTGTCCCTCTTTATTCCTCTAAATCTTTACCTATTTCTCTATATATCTATCTCTCTGTATCTCTTTGTCTCCCTATTTATCTTTCTCTTTCTATCTCTATCTCTATCTTCTCTCTTTTCTCTTTGCTCTCTTTCTCTTTTTTCTCTCTCCACCTATCCATTTATTATCTCTATCTCCCTCTCCCTTTTCTGTTTCTCTTTCTCTCTTCTCTCTCTATATGTTTGTCTCCTTAAGTGTGCAATGAGTACATTGAAGAGGTTTTAAAGGTGAATTATCATATCTATAATCAAATGGCATGCTACCTTGAGCATAACTCCCCAAGGGCACATGTCATCCTTGGATTGTTGACAAGAAACAACCAATCAAAAATTATTCTCTTTTCTCTCTCTTTTCCTTTGTATCTCTTATATTTCTCTCTCATGCTCTATCTCTCTTTGTCTATTCCTCTCTCTCTCTCTTGATATCTATCTATCTAAATTTGTCTCTTTCTCTCATTCTCTATCTTTTGAGTTTTTATCTTTGTATTAGTCGATAGGCTACATATAGTGTGAGATTTGAGCCTAAAACAAGTCTCACACTTGCAAACCACTATTGAGTCGTTGGAAAACAAGTTTCAGTTGTCATTTAATGGTAAACCAATTACAGTTTAATGGTAAATTCCTCTAAAAGATCAGGAAAAAGCATCCAAAATCTCACTTAAATCACATAAAAGCTAGATAAATATTGATTTGACAACTGGATGATAACATTCTATTTCCATTTGCAGTATTTTTTTGTCATTTGATGGCAACTTTCTTTTTTCATTTGCATTGGTTTATGTTTTAAATTTGTATGCTAATATTTCATTAGCAGATAATACTTAATTTCTTTAAAGAAAAAATCTAGATTTGTCTAAATTTATTTTATTCCATTATTTAATGCTTGTTATGAATTGTTTAATCTAGCTACATGCAACTAGACTTTGTAGCACATCCATGGGTAAACACATACTCTCTAATATATTAACATGTACATATAGTTTTCTATCAACTTAATCTTTGAACCTCCCTTAGGTGCAGGTGCTAGTATATATACCTCTCTATATAGAATTGTCTCCCCCTCTATGTCTTTTTTTTTTCCCTAATCTATCCAAAGAGCAATTAAACTATTAGATTTTTTATATATTAATTTCATTTGTTCTATATAAAAATATATTAATTATTAATTATAATAATTTCATATTTATATTTAATATTTTTTATTATAGAATACACTATATAATAATAATAATAATAATAATAATAATAATAATAATAATACAACTTATATATACTATTATATATAATAATAAATATAATTATATTATATATGATTTAATTTGTATTATATAAAATACATATAAGATATTAAATTTTATATTTTGTATTATATTTACATATTATTTTTTGTATTAGATAAAAATATAATAATTATTAATTATTAATTGTAATAATTTATATATGTATTTAAAGGTTTTGTTAAAGAATATAATATACAATAATAATTAGTAGTAGTAATATAATTATATTATTTATAATTTATTTTTTGTTATATAGAATATACATTATATATTAATTTTGTTGATATATACTTAACTATGTAGGGTAAAGGATGTCGTAATGTTAAAACCTAAATGTGCTCATGTGCTCATTATTAAGATCTTGTGGTAATTTTCATTTTAATAAACATACTCTAAAACCCTTGTTAAAACCTTATTTTCAAGCTACAACTCACCAAATTGGAGAAGTGACAACTCAATACCAACGAGGAAGAGTTTGGAGGAGCGAAAACCAATAGCGACGGGGAAAGCAGCAAAAAATGACGTAAAACAGTCGAAAAAATGACGAAAAATGATGAACGGTTGGCATTCATTTAATCCTCTTGCATTGATACGGATGCAAGATAGTCGTTGACACTGAAAATAAAAGTAAATGCGACCTACCTACCTCCCTTCAAATGATCAATGGTTGTCGATAAATGAACCACCTTGCAACATGCCTCCCTGCTTTCTAGTTGTTCACCGACAAAAAGAGCTTCAGAAGCTCAAATAATGACACGCCTTCGGCATAAATATATGCATTATAAATAAAATTATGTGAAATAGGTGAATTAAGTTTGTATTCAATAAAAAAATCTAAAATTAAAAAAATGTATGGTCAATCAAGTAGAATGTAGTTTGGATTCTTTGTAACTTTTTTTTGTTTAATACAAAAAAAATTAAGTGAAAACTAAAAATATATAACTATAATGAAATTAAATGAAATTATTGCACATTGAATGTCTTTATATATCATGAAATAACAACATATTGCACAAATGTATGCCAGGTCAAGTCACAACAACTAGTAGAAAAGGATAGGAAAGCTGGAATTTCAATTTGACCATTTAATTTTGGGTTATTCTTGTGCTCCTCAAGATTCAACTAGGTCAATTTCATATTACTCTAAAAGAAACTAGAAGGCTAAAGTGATAATCTCGAGGATTGGTAAAACCTATGAAAAATGATACAAATGTTAATAAAGTGGATATGGATAGAAATTGAGTAATGATCAATGCTAAGAATAAGAGTATGCCACTTGTTGATACATTATTGCATTAAAACATTCCCATCAAGGTTGACATAAAACTAAATGGAAAAATGGCATGTGTAATGCTAATTTTGTTGTTATATATTTCTCCCATGTTGACATGTGTGAATAAATATGGGTGTGCATTTCAAGGTATATGGAAATTCTCTACGAACATGGAAAGTAAATTTATATATACTCATAAAATATGTTGTCTTTGAAAAAGGATACAATGAATCTTCTTGTACTTTCCTCAAATAAGCACTCCATAGAAACCAACAAAACAACAAAAAGTATGTAATGACTAGTGTCTATCAAATGATCAAGATAAATAGAAATCACAAGTTGATTCAACTATCAACAAAAAATGATAAGAAAAGAGAAGGGATAGAAAATTATTTTGGTATAAAAATAGATACAAAAATGCTTCATGTATTGCAGTAATGTGATAGATCCAAGTGATTTGGTCATGTGATAAAACTTTATACAATGTGGTAATGTGATGTCTTCATACAATGTGGACAATCTGATTAAAACTTAGTGTGATGTAGCACTAATATGATCAATCTCCATGTGATGTGGCAAATGTGATAAATCTATATGTGATGCAAACATATAATGTATCAATGTGATAGATCACATATGATGTAGGTGTGTCACTACAACATGATGTAACGTCATCTCGGTGCAATAATGCATCTATATTTAGCACAAGATGCTACTTGAGATTTCAACCATGAAAAGTGTTAGTGATAATATATTTGCCTCCTCCAATCGGTTGTGTACAAATCTATGTACAAATCATACAAGGAATTGGAGGAGGGGATGAAAATAAAACATAAACCATGTAAACATCATTTAATAAGCATGTAAGCATGTAGATAAAGGATAACCACCAAGGCACAAGGAATAAAGTTTCCTTTAATATAGCCAAGTGATAAGACAAGAATGGTGTAGCATGTAAGCACATAAATACGAGATAAGCATCAAGGTGGTATAATAAATTTTCCCCCAATATAGTCAAATGTTAAGACAACGATGGTCGAAAATGCTATCTAAGGATCATTTAGGCACAATAGAATATATGAATATTTGTGAACATGAAAAAGGTCATAACAAGTAATCAGAAGATCAAAAGATGTAAGCATGATATGGATTATCAAATTACAATATGTGAACATGATTTAAGGAGCAAAAACATGTATAATAATGAAGTTGTGCATATTTTGAGGTAATATCTTAAGAAAAGTGCATAGATTTAGTTCATTCCCTTATCCTTTTACTCATACATAAACATACAAATTCATATGCCCTTAGACTTACCTATCCTTTTATATACACATTCTAATAAAATATTTTTATTTGTCAACTTATTACACTTACTTATGCACCTACTTTCATTCATGTGCTTGGCACCTAGATTATCATTTTCTCCAACACCAAGACAATTTTGTGGTTTTGAATTTCTCCCCATTCATTTTAAAATTTAGATTTTAAATTTGGCCAACTATCTCCATTTATACTCCCACCTCAATCCCACTAAACAGATGCTTGGCATAATTTGATGTTACATGCTAGTATTTAAAGACATTCAATAAATTCATTCTAGTAATCAAGTATACACATGTTCTCTCTCTATTCTTAGAGTACAAGAAGAAGCTAGGTAAAACTATAAAACAATTTATTTAATCCATAGAAAAGAGATGTTAAATAAGTATAGCTTTAACAATTTTAGCAAGAATAAATGACATGTAACAAAATAGAGAACACACAACATAAGGTATGCCCTAGGAAAAAAAAAATTCAAAAAAATCCTAGCATTAAAAGAGCATCCATTATATTATCTTAAATCAAGATTATAATACAATATCAAAGTTTCAAATCCTTCATTTAAGATCTTCAATATGTGTCTAAATATTTTTTTGTAGCATAACCCCCTACAAATACAAGTGCATCATAAACCTCCATGCCAAGCATCAATATATAGGTAAGCTCCAAAATTAGAAATAAAAAATGTTTTCCTATATCATATGTCAAATCCATGAGCCTATTTGGTCTCCCAAATTCATGGCACGAATTCTAACACCCCCTTCATCACAAGTAAAATTATGAATATAAATTATAACACTTAATGTCATAGGTATAACAAGGAAAACAAGGGTCTAACTATTATAACAAAAATTTACTCCAACCACAATCACATGTAGAGCATATCAGGGAACAACCACACACTTCAAAATATATATGTGGCTAAGAAAAAATCCAATACAAAAAAACAAAAACTTGGGGTCGGTGCAGGATCATGATGGGCCAAACAGGGCCCTTAAGTGGCAATGAAAATACAGAAAAATAGACTTAAGCAACTTCACATAAGAATTTGAATAGGTTATTAACATAATTTGGAAAATATGAAGGAATAGAATTTGTAGCAAATTGAATGTAGTGTGTAGGTTACTAGAGTTTTTTTGGAAAAAAAATGTGATTGAGTTTGGTGAAATTTTGAAATTTCAATGTAGTAGTACTTTAAATTTTGGGAAAAAAATAAAAAGTAGGTGATTGTCCGGCCACCCTAAGTATGAGAAAAAATAAATATTATTTTTTAATCTTTCAATATAAGTAGAGCACACATGCTCAAATGTGACACATATTTTTTGTAATTTTTTTTGCAAGTAAATAATTAGTTATGAATTTTCTAGTAGAAATTTTTTAAAAATATTAAAAACCATTTGTCTAACCACCCTAACTTGGTCAAAAATTTATGAAATTCATTTTTTTTAAACTACAGCTTGTGAAGCATAGAGTCTAACACATCTTTTAGATTCCAAAAATGTGTAACAGTTTAAGAGTTATAGATGTTTTTCAATCAGCCTATCAATCAGGACTTTACACATAGTGCATGTAGAAAATCAATAAAAAAATATCTATTAAATTTAAAATAAAACATATCTTATATTGGTAGAATGATAACAATTTACTGAATAAACCCTTTTTGTTTCATCAAATTTGGATGAAAAAAGTCGTCAGCACGAAGGGTGAAGTTCAAAAACCCATTACAATCCCTCTAAACACATTAGGTGATTGACTTTTCAGGTTGGACACCCCCAAGCCAAATCCCAAAGCTATTATGAGGCAATAACCGAGGCAAAAAAAAATGTTAGAAAAAATGGATATATGTTATTATCAGATATCCGATAGAAACATATATATGTTTTTTAAAGTTAAAAATTGAATATTCGTTCTTAACTTTAAGAAATGAATATTTGTTTCTTAAAGTTAAGAAATAGATATATGTTTCTTTAACTTAAGAAACGAATATTCATTTCTTAAAGTTAAGAAACAGATATTTGTTTCTTTTACTTAAGAATGTTTTTTTTTGTGTTCACTATAGATTAAAATTTAACATGTTATAATATCAATATTAGTATAAATATTTAAATATATATTTAAAATATCAATATATATGGGCATATGTGCACCAAGATAGGGCACAAAATAGTGGTCAAATGCCCAAAAATGAGCAAAACACACTCACGTTTTGAAGAAATTCAAATAATGCGCTTGTGTTATAGCTCAAAAAATATGAGCCATAACACGAGCATGTTATTTAAAGAAATAGTTTTCACAAGTTATTATGAAAATAGAATGTGTACGTGTTATTATCAAAATAGAACGCGTGCATATTTTTATGAAAGCAAAACGCGTATGCAAAACACATATGTGTTTTTCTCAATAAAGTTATAAAAAGAAAAAGCATGTCTATTTTGCTCACTTGTTGTCCACAATTTATGTAATTATTTTCCTTCCCTCATCTTTGCATAACATGAACTTGTTTTTCCCTTTGCAACCTTGCTTCATAATGCCACATCGGAGAAGAGGTAAGTGATTTTTTTGCATTAGATTTAATTTTATTTTTCATTACGAAAAAATGGACTATTTCTATCATTTTTGTGTTTTTCTTAATTATATAACAAATCATGTAAACCCTGAGCCACAACCAAATTTAAATGATGAATTGTCTGAGGAAAATCCTACAATTCCTGACCCTCCTCCTACCCTTCCAACAAACCCTGAACAAATCCAAGAGGATTTGTTAGGGCATCTAGAGAAAAACAAAGTTGCAATTCATGAATTAGTTTCAAAATTAAGGGATTAAATACCAAACAAGCATCACTAATCCCTTGCCTCAACATTGGAAGCCATGTTGACATTCATGTTGACACCATCATAAATCAAATGAATTAATTTCAAACTTATAAAGATTCATGTCATCAATAATATGCAACAAAATTATCCTATGATGATGTGAAATAGAAAGACATAAGCAAAGAAACATGTCTTCTTTTTATGGATCCTAGAACCAATGAACCTATTCCTCCAAATTCAAAGAGGTTTCCAATACATTAGTGTAATCATGAGGAGATAAGAAATAACTTTTGGGATAGGTGGTGAATTGTCTTTGACCAACCTCCATGTAATAATTATGAGGTGTCACTATATTTTCTAAGAAAACTATATTGTGAGTTTATCCTTCATCAAATTCTCAATTACTTTGATATAAGGGTGTTTCAAGGTAGAAGTGGAGACTCTGCCCAAAATAGACCAAGAGCTTATTGGGTAGATAATCATGCACATCAAAGAACACTAGCACAAAGACCTATTTGTCATGTGACAGTTCCAATAGCCATCAGGGAGAGTATAGGGTGAAAACTCTCCATGTAGTTGCTAGCTTGATAGACACCATTATAGAGCATGTCACACAAATATCCCAACCTTTTGCCTCACAAGATGATGCACCATCTCAACCATCTAACTTCAATTCCCCTAGCTCTCATATATGCCCAAATTGTTGTAATCTATGCTTTGGGAGAGATAGTGATGCATAGGATGTAGATGGTTCCACCTCCCATGTGTGTTCTCATTGTCAGTATAGATGTCATGGGAGTAGCAGGGGTCATTAGGGTGGTGCATCAGATGATGCAGTGATCACAGATGATCTATTGAATAAGGTGTATGCTGGTCAAATGTAGGTATGTTGATTTGAATTTATTACATTTTATCTATTAAATACTTAAAATTGTAGATGTAAATAGATTTTTAATTAGAGAATTTGAATTAAACTGATGCAAACATTATGCATTTTAGAGTGTAATGCCAAAGTTGTACATCATCAATCATTCTTGCAACAACTTGTACAATTGCATTTGTATAAGAGGTAAAATTTGTATAATATTGAACCAACAATTTTGATGCGTTGTTCTATGGACTTCTCTTGCACTCTTAGGATCTTTCACCTAAAAGGAGAGATAGAACCCCAAACCAAAATTGAAGTGGTTCACTCAAATAAAGGATTGTATGATGTTATTAAGACTAAATGAAATGTTGTAAATGCAACTAAATGATGTAATTGACTAATTATTAATGCAAAACTAATGTAATATGCAATGTTTGAAAACACAGTGAGGTATGCAGAAAATGCAATAAAGATGAAAACTAATACAAATATAATTGAACTAGGTTAAACAGAGTGCACCGAGGAATTGGATGATGATTTTGGAATGCTCTGAAATATGGAAGAAATCAATGTAAATCACCAGTGGGACTCATTCACCACTGATGGCGAATCAGTCCTCGTACTGGTAAAATCTCCTAAAACAGATTTTTGACTGTCAGGAACTGGAATCTGACAAAATCACCTTTTTCATCCTTAAGGTGGGGCTCCTTCGCCACTAATGGTGAATCATTCCTCCTAGAAAATTCTGTGAAATCAAAGGTCACTTATGTAGCTCCAGATCTGTACTTGTTATTTTTTCGGGTTGACATAGTCAAATCTACATAAAACGGACTGTAGGTTGTCTCCAAGCTTAAAATAGAGTTTAGTTGACTTGAAACACTTTGTTGACTTATTGACCACATTTCAACACCTAATTTCTTGACAAATCTACATACAAAAGTTTGCAAACACACATGCAAAAGGGGGAAAATGGTTAAGGGTTAGGGTATAGGGATTTGTCTTGGTCAAATCCCACTTTGGTAATCAAACCCTTAATAAAGAAATGAAATAGAATAAGCAAGGAAATTATGAATAACAACATGCAAGTGTCCTAAACTCACCACAACCTTGTTGAAGAAATCTGAAGATATGTCAATGGCTTCTCCAAGATGTTTGATGTTTGCTTGATTGAATGATGCAAAATGCTTGAATGCTTGAATGAGTGAATTAAATGAATGCTTGGATGAATTAGATGTAAAATGAGGAGAAAAACACTTATTTATACACACTTATGCCCTAATAACCCAATAATACCCCATCACAGGCCAACATAAGGTATTTTTAAATAAAAACCTGAAAGAAAATTTGAATTATTTTGATTTTGGAGCCAAGAGGGACTCATTCGTCACCCATGGAGAATGGGTCCCACCTTGGGCTTGTAAGTGGGTGTCAGGAATTATGTTGCATTTAATGTTGTTTTTCGGGTTTACATTCAAAAATACACTTAATTAAGTCTTGTGAGTGCATAAAGGGGTCATATAAAGCATAAGAAAGTTGTAAATAGTGAAAACAAGCCTAGAAAAGTGTGAAATCTTGTTGCAAGACTTTACAACACTTTAGAATAGGACTTAATAAGTGATAAAAAGGTGATTTTTAGGTGAATTATAATGAAAAGAGTCTAGAAAAGTGTAGAAATGTGTTACAACACTTCACAAGACCTTCACAAGACACCTTAATTTGAATGTTTAGGACCTAATGTGAATGTATAAGTTACATTGCAACATTAAATCAAAGCAAAATAGACCAAGAATGATGAGAGAAAGACCTAAAAGACCATGAAAATGTCAATGATCCATTTTTCTATGGTACAAATATATCAAAATAAAATAATAGTTTCTATTCAAAATAATGTTTAATAATTTAAAATACTCCTTTTTATTGAATATGTGGGTATCACATCAACATCTACTACACATGTTACCATGGATGGTTATGACATTGGATTTACTCAAGTACACTATAACACAATTAATTTTATTTTTGCGAATTTCAAATTTGTTGTTTATATATGTTTTTGAACTTTTGAGCTTATTCTATTATTGTTTGTTTAGTTGATGAATACATTAGACACACCTCCTGGCATAAGAGAAAATTTGGAAGTTGGTGTTAGTGCAACAATTTCATCCTCCATGAGCTTAACTCAGCTATGAGTATGAATATATGTGTTTAATAATGTTTATATTGTGTCAATTGATATTAGTAGACCTATCGAAAATAATTGATAATTATGTCTTTGTTATGTTATAGATGGATGTAAACACCCTTGCTCGAGGACAAACATCTTTTGATGATGTTGAGTGTCATAAGCAAGAAAAATAAAACTATCAGTATGTTGTAAGTGTGTTTATATTAATATAAGTATTGTATACACCTAAAATAGGTCAGGATAATTAAATACAAGTTTTTTAATTAATGGACCTTTTATTTCGTCTACTTATAAATAAATTCTAAATTTAATTATATAGTTCAAACTTTCTAATTCTTCTTATCTTAATTCATATTCCTCTAATTTTAATTAAATAAACAAATTCCATATATTTTTTTTATTTAATTAATATCTTCTTACTAAATTTAAATTCTAAAATTTAAATTTAGTCACATGTCTACAACTTTTCCTCTTGCCACCTAATCCAATGTCTTATGAATTTGAATATCCTTAATATTTAAATTGGAATTATCCTCAACCAATTCTGAAACAAACTTTGGACACTTGGCTCTTCCATTTCATTTATTCTTCTTGGCAAAGTGTTCTTTTAAAGGGAACCATCTCCATGATTCCCTCTAACTTCTTCATCCTCCATCGTTCATCTCTCCAGCTAAAATCTTAACCATTGGTTGTTGCCACATCACAATATGCCTTGGAAATCTTATAAATATAGCCTCATTCTATAGCAAATGCATCCCATCTTTGAGCAAACTTACTCTGCAGAAATCATATCAGCATTTGTGAGCTTAGCATATCATTCTAGTTTAGCATTTTTCATTTAGTTTAAAGTAATGTTACCATGGCAATTTTATTTCTAGAATCCTAATTGTTGCATTAGTTTTATCGCATCTTCATACAACATTTTAATTAGTCTTGCATTTCATCATAGCATCATCTTAGCATCATTTTGAACACATCAGCATCATAATCTTAGCATCATATCATTGGTAGATCAATCATGTAAATGTAGGAATATATTTCTCACATTTTAGATAGCATCTCATTTCTTGGGTTGTCATCCAAAGAGTCTAGTGCAGTTACACAATCTAAGAGCACTAATGATTTAGAGGATCCTTGAGAATAGAGAACAATGGAATGGTTT
>VDFB02317873.1:0-22500 GCA_007258455.2 Sequoia sempervirens | reverse complement strand
TTTCTCATCAATTCCTTCCTTTTTTCCATTATAGATTAGTGTTGGAAAAAGTATGAGGCTACTTGGATGTAAGGGCAGGAAGAGATGGCATGTGCTTTTAAGGGGATAGATTTGAGTTGGGTTTTTCCCATCACAGAGACGGTAGAGATTCTATGAAGCTTATTCTATCTTCAATGTAGGGACATTTTAGTATCTAAAAAGAGGAAGTTTGAAGCGACAATCTAGATATGTAAGAATATGTCAAATTGTGTGATTTATTTATTTAAAAATGTGTATTATGTTTTATAACATGAATATCAATAAAATGTTTAAGATAGAGCCCTTAATCTCAAGATAGATTGGGATTTAGTTGAGGTATGACATATTTTACTATCTTTAAACATATTTTATATTGTTGGTTCAAGAATGAAGATCAATAGTTGTGAAATGTGGCTAAAGGCTCTCCATGCACATTTTTAGTGTTAAAACTAGTGTTTTTAAGTAAAAAGTAGCCTCACAATTCCACTTTTGTGGACAATGACTTATGGCTCTAGTGAAGATATCTAAGTGGTTCATCATGTCTATGGGAAATGACTATTGAATGATGCCTTAGTATAAAGAAAATATGGTATAAATATTTTGATACTACTTAGGAATTGTCTCTGCCACTACCAAATCCTGCAGCTGCATATGAGTTTTGTAGTATTGCTTTTGTATCGAATGTTTTGAAGTCCGTGTTTTTAAATTTGTGTAGGAGGCATTTGTGACATGAGATGTTTAGATGTTTATAAGCCTTCTTTAAAACCTCTTAATGGTTTCAAAGTGTTTGTTGAGTGTGAAGGAGGAGAGAATTGAATGCTCCAGAGCTACAAAAACCAAGGCATGATAACTAACAAAATAAGGAAGGAGTAGGAGTTAATAAGTCGAAACTTCATCTTAAATGCAACTAGACTTCTCTTTAATGCAGAAGTGTGTGATTAAAAGTCCTATTATTATATTGTCCAATCTACTACTTTTGTTTTGGATTTGTTTACATTCATAAACCTTATGGCAATCTATAATCTAATCTATACCTACTACTATCTTCCCAGAAATTTGTAATGCCATCTATAAATCCTACTATCAAACGATATCTTCTTTCATTTGAAAACAAAAAAATGGTTTAAATCATTTGAAAAAAAATGATGTACCAACCATGTGTTTTAACAAAATTTTACCTGTTTTGTTATCAGTATTGCAAATACTCTGTTTTATAATTTGTAGAACAAGTTGGAACTCAAAAATTATACTTTGTGTCAAAATTATTTATAAAATTACTAAGGATTCAAACCTTTTCTCATCTTCAAAGTGTTAAGAAGAGAATGTGTGTAATAGTGTTGGTGGAATTGTTCTCATTTTCATGGTTTTAAGAAGAGACTGTTTGTCCTAGTGTCGATGGTGTTAGTTTCCATTGTTAGATTGTCACTCTTGCAAATGAAAAATCTAAGGGTTGTTTTGGAGTGTCTGGTAAGTTAAAACAAAGTTAAGCATAAGAACTTTGCATAATGTTTTAAAGTAAAAAAAAAAAAGAAAAATCTTCAAGTTGATTAACAAAGGATGATGTATGGGGTTCAAATGTCTTCCTGCTTTGATATGAATGCAGTAACACAAAAGACTTTGAAAGAGGCTAGGGTAAGTCTTAGGTAAAAAGAAATGGAGATGCTAAAAAAAAGATCTTCTAAAATATTGTGTTGTTAATGTTGTTACATATCTAGTTTCAAACAGTTCTAAAATATAAATATTATAGTTTGATATATTAATGAAATGCAAGAATAAATCTTCACATAAAGAACTTATTATTATTTGTCAAGTTATGAATTTTGTACAACCAAAGTGGACCTGATGAATCATTTATTAAGTTATGAATTTTGTACAGCCTGAATGGGCCTAATGGCAAAGGTATGAGCACTCCTCAGAGGAGTGCTCAAATTTGAGTGCAGAAGGGGGAATCCAAAAGGGGTAGGGTTTATACTTCAGAAGAAAAAAGATCTTAGGATGCCTGGTCATATTTAGTCTAAAGTAGGGCTAGTGATGGAAATTGGTGGGAGTGTCCCTTCTTTAGTTGGCACCCTTGCACCCCAAGGTACTGTTGAGCGAGACTCTGAGATAGCTAGTGGAGATTGTATTCATATAAATAGGGACTGGATTTAGTGTTACCTATCTAAAAGGGACAAGAGGAAAGATGTGAACCTTATTAGTGACCTTGTGGATTCTCATGAGTTAGGCCCAACTCTCATATTTGGGAGTTATGTTTGGAAGAATGTTGCTCCAATGATTATGTGGGTGGAACCAATGGTAGATTTCAGAGCTTTCAGAGTGATTTGGCTTCCACCTTGAGTCAGCTTTTCTTAGGTGTCTTCTTGTCCTTTTAGGAGTTGGTGCATGGGTTGTTGTGTATTTTTAGCTCTTAGGCTGATTATTCCATGATGTTGTGTGTTCATTCATTGTCTTTTAGGAATCATTGATATATATTTCCTAGGTTGAGATTTCAAAACCCTCTTTATTCTTAATTAAAAAGTCATTAATTTTATATATTAAAATCTATAATTTTTTTATTTGTCAGATAATTTTATAGTTTGGACAAATGCATGGAAACAAAGTACTACCAACTTATTAGTAAAATTACATGATACAAATAAGAAGCAGGCCAATTTATTTTATTGCATGTGGACATATGAACTCTCACTCAAAATATTTGATTCATTTCTAATTAATCCAACCCAACTCAAAGCATTTCTATAAATAAATTTAATTGTATAGGTTGTATCAATCAATTGAACCTAATATAAATATTCTTAATGAAGACAACAATATAACAAAGATCGATATAATCGAAAGTAAGCATAGGCCGGCTCAAAATTGTTAAATTGTTCCAATGTGACTGCATTTTTTATTGTTTCTCTCTAGGACAACATGTTTTGGATTTTATTTAAGGACAACACAAAGGTAATATTGCAATTTCAATGGCTTTCACAACAAAGGTGGATATTGTTATGCCCACCATTGGAATTTGGACTTTCTGGAAAAATGGAGGCCATTTTTTCTACCATACCATCTTATCATAATTCAGGATGGCAACCCAGACAAGACAATGGAGGTGCCCGAGGGCTTTGATTATGAACTCCACAACCACACTAACATAATTGAATTAAATCCTAGTTTTGATTCCAAATGAAAGAAAAGCAAAAAGATTAAACATAAAATTCCAAATATCAATATTAGGGGCGGGGATTAGTTGGTTTTAATGAATTAGCGAGGGTTTTCAAGCTCTGAAGACACGATTAAGATAGCAAGGGAATGATTTCCAACACTAATCTATAATGGAAAAAAGGAAGGAATCAATGAGAAAGGTTAAAAGACTAAGTTAAAAGACTGCAAGGTTTCCCTTGCGTCCTTAGTAGGATAAGATATCCTTACAAGGGTCGAAGGATAACCGAGCAAAGCCACAAGTGACACAACATTAACCAACCAAAAACCCATGTGAAAACCCAAAACCCTTTTAAAAACCAAAGCTTCAAAAGACAAGTAGACAGAAAACTAGAAAACGTTAAATGTACGAGCACATAAAGCTTTGCAAACACAATAAAAGAAAATAAATCCTCTTTGTTTTCGAGCTAGAAAGGTCATTGCCTTAGCAGGATAAGGAATCCTTACCAGGTTCAAAGGGAAAATGAGAAAAGCCAATAGATACACGATGTCTTATCAATGCCAAGGTGAACCAGTATGGGTGCCATTTGCAACGAGCAAAAGATAGGAAAATAAACAGACCAAACAACATTGAAATAATATCAAGATAGCTATGAACATTGGCCAACTCCAAATTAACTGGAAACATGTATAGGCAAAGGATCAATTCAAAAAAAATATTCAAAGCATGTTTTACGTGGGTGTTTAGTGAACATGATAAAGTTTACAGAATTACAGGAAGAACAATGGGTCTCTGTTGATTGTAAGAATGATATGAAAATGAACTCTATTAGTGTAGGGAATCATGTTTTGATGCTAAGAAATGACACGAGACACAACTTTGTGAGCACAAAGAATAGATTTTTGATCCAAAGAAGCAACACACTTTCAAAGGGGAAAGCTATCATTAGTGGTTAGTGTTCAACATTGATGAAAATGGAGCAGTCAAGAGATGAAGGTCACTCAGAAAGGAAAAAACAAAGGTAGGTAAGTCAAAGTTCCTAAGGAACCGTACTACAAGTTATAAGTAGAATTTGAACAAAAGGTCATGCCAATATTTGATTCCAAAGGGAACTTTTGTTGCTGCAAATTAAATAACCTTGCTTCTAGTATAGAATTGAACACAATAGAATGGAAGAGAAATACATTGTAGATGACTAGGTGATTCTCACTGAAAAGAGAAATATTTTTATAGGTGTATAGTAAGTATTGTGTTGTTGCATCTAGGGCCAAGCTTTGTAGTTCGTGGATCATTGGCTCCTAGAACCCTTGAAAACTAGTGGGAATGTACCCTAAAATAATTTTATGCTACTCTCTGACATATCTCTATGCTTCCAATGACAACACAAAGCATTCAAATTTCTGGTTATATAATGAATGTCTTCATTTAATGCTTCTTTAGGTAGAAATCTTCCCCATCAAATTTCCGTATGGCACGGTCTAAGCTAGTCGCTACTTATCATAGCCACCTATTCTTGTTTTCCATTTTTTAACCTAAGATAGTTTTCTTTAGGGCTTGTTTCTAAACTTCTTCCAAGATTTGTTCATAAGCCTTTTTGTCAAATGGCTTGCAAACCTATCCACATTAACCACCAACTTCACTCAAAATTTCTTTCAAACATTTCGCAAGCCAACTTAAAAATGCTAGATAATTGGATTTCTACATGTGCGCATATGAAGATGCAAGCTATAAACCTTATCTGACTAATCTGTTTGACATTGTTGTGCTTGTAGCAAATTCTGTTGAATATGCAATGTGTATGTTCTTGAGTTCCTAAAGACAAATGCAGGCATAAAGTTCAGGCATTGCCATTCTAAGTTGAAAAAAAGTCTACAACTTGAAAAGAAAAAATAATACAAATTATTGTTTGAGAGAAAATAAGCTAAAGAATAGACAACCACATTAAAAACAATTTCCTTGTCAATGCATAGTTCCATTGCTACATGCGATAAGTTTGAAGACGAGAATCTTCATATTGCCTAAAGTGCCCTCTTCATAACTACCACTAAAAGCTCACCTCGTGTTTTATGATAATAACAAGAAGAATCCCAAAACTAAGACACGGAAAGATCAAGTGCTAGATGGTTCAGGCTTTAGGGACACACAAAATAACTAAGTGCTACACATATAGGCACACACCATTAACTAAAAAAAATGATCCTACGAATTTATCTACATCCAGAACTCCAAAAAAGCACACTTCATATTTATAGCTAGCATCTAGCCGTCCTTTTTCAATGCATTAAATTGCAAATCTGTCCAAAAGGTGGATATTGTTATACCTAGCATCGAAAACAAAAAAAAGGAAAGCCTTTCATGAACCTCAAAATGATTAAGCTGCAAGAAATTTAATCATCGACAGGAACTAGGGGAGAGGGACCCATAGTGGGTCACTCTAACTTCCCCCCTTCACTTGGTGGAAGAACAGGCAACCACAAAAAAGTCTACAACTTGAAAAGAAAAAATAATACAAATTATTGTTTGAGAGAAAATAAGTTGAAGAACATACAACCACATAAAAAATAGTTTCCTTGTCAATGCATAGTTCCATTGCTACATGCGATAAGTTTGAAGATGGGAATCTTCATATTGCCTAAAGTGCCCTCTTCATAACTACCACTAAAAGCTCACCTCATGTTTTATGATAATAACAACAAGAATCCCAAAACCAAGATGGGGAAACATCAAGTGCTAGATGGTTCAGGCTTTAGGGACACACAAAATAATTAAGTGTTGCACATATATGCACACACCATTAACTAAAAAAAATGATCCTACAAATTTATCTACATCTAGAACTCCAAAAATGCACACTTCAGATTTATAGCTAGTAGAGCCGTCCTTTTTCAATGCATTAAATTGCAAATCTATCCAAGAGGTGGATATTGTTATACCCAACATCGAAAACAAAGAAAAGGAAGGCCTTTCATAAACCTCAGAATGATTAAGCTGCAAGAAATTTAATCATCGACGAGAACTACCAGAATTAGTATGGAAAACTGAAAAAATGAGCACATAAAGCTTTGCAAACCCAAAAAAAACAAATAAATCCTCTTTTTTTTCAAGCGAGAGAGGTCATTGCCTTAGTAGGATAAGGAATCCTTACCAGGTTCGAAGGAGAAACGAGTGAAGCTAGCGCCAAGGTGAACCGATATGGGTGCCATCTGCAATGGACAAACACAAAGAGCAGATTGGTAATGGTGTCAAAGGGTTTGTTGAGTGTGAAGGATTGGAGCATTGAACGCTCCATAGCTGCAAAATGCCAATGCATGATAACCAACAAAACAAGGAAGGAGTAGGAGTTAACGAGTCTGAACTTCATCTTAAATGCGACTAGACTTCTCTTTAATGCAAGAGTGTGTGATTGAAAGGTGGCGGGTTGCTTGGATGTCACACGACATCACGAGCACAATTCACGATTCCATTTCTCGCCACCGATGTATGGTGTGTCCGGTCTTTGGTTGGTAGTAAAAAAAGTTGAAAATTCGACCCCGCCAAAGAAACGTGTCGTCCACATGGCAAATCGATGTCTAGCGTGTTAAAACGAAATATTTAAGTTATCCACGTCACTATCTATGTGGTAAAGTAAAAAAAAAAATAATTCGAATGATTTGGCGGCCAGATGGAGGGGGGGAAGTTAGGGTAACCCACTATGGGTGCCTCTCTCCCAATGGCTTGGTGAATGAGATTGCATTGTTTAAAATATTTTTAACTTTTATATATAATTAAGATTTAAATACATATTTTTTGTGCTAGAAAATCACGATTTATCTCTTTTTTTATTGATTTGACTAGGCTGATTTTTCATTTTCCATTTTCCATTAAATAAATTAAGAAAATAGAGAACATTGTAGATTTGATAAATTTGAGCAAATATTTTCCCATTAAATGCAATTGTACAGCTTGACTGGCTGAGTACGGTGGCATCGAAATACCTCAATGCATTAAATGCTATAGCTAAATTTTCTGGAGCATTCAATAAGGTTTGCTTGCAAATTTCTGCAAATTTCGGCTTTATAATTTTTCATACTTTCGACAGCAGTTCGAGTCTCTCACATTCTTGGTACTATTTGCATTTGGTGCTTTCATGTGATTGTTGGAGCATTTCAGCCTGTTAGATTGACGGGATATCATGACAGATTATTTCCTTCCGAGAAATTCTTGTTGCTAGTTTAGCAGAGCAATGGCTGTTCTATGTAAGCTTGGTTAATCGTTGGGCTGGGCAAGACTGCCAACAAATGCCATATTTTTGGGACAGTTTGTAAGTTTAGTAACCTTACTGCTGCTGTAACTGCGGGAGGCCTTTTAAAAGAGTACCCAGATTAAGGTTCTGAGATTTCTTAAACTAACGGCTTATCTATGGTGTGCAAAAAGGAGGCCTTTTAAAAGAGTACCCAGATTAAGGCTCTGAGATTTCTTAAACTAACGGCTTCTCTATGGTGTGCAAAAAGCATATTTTTAATAGGTGTCTTTAAAATTTTAGATTCTATGCAAATAAAACGAGTATACAATTCCAAAAGGAAGAGCTGCTGCATGATTCCAACTGCCTTTAATTTTTTCATCAAGTAATAGAAGAACCCCCTCCGCGCTTGTGAGGGTTTGGAAGATTATTTTCTTTTAAAATTGTGGGAAATTAGGGTTTCGATTTTTTTCTACCCTTGTTACTGGTAAGCATTGAAACCCTCTAGAAATGCATTTGAAAGCTTTAAATTCTTCATTCGAATGATTTAATGCTTGATTTATTGGTATTTATACATGAATGCTTATTTGTGTGTGTTCTTTGGGGGTCTGTAAACCCTACGATGTTATAGTTTGTTTGAAGTGGGCTCTCTACAGATAAAGCTACGCAATATTATCAATTTTTTTTTGTTATTTTGCTAGGAAAAGTTTTAGCAAAAGCTTAATCCAAGTATTTGTGGATTGAGGGTCCTTTTGGAAACCCTGTTCGGATTACGAGGTTGAGGGTTCCTTTTCACAGCACTGCTGCACCATTTTCACAAACGTTCCCCGCATGGCTGTTGCAGAGGGAGGATGGTTGCACCTTACTAGTTTTACTTATTTATATTTATTTAGTTAATCTCTTTATTTTTTGAAACTTCTTTGCAAAAATGTTTTTTTTTAATCTTTTGGGGAAAGTATTTTTGTGTAGGTGAATCGCAAGAGCGGTTGTTTGAGGACGATGCTAGGTGCAAATGTGTCTGAGTATTCAACCAGGCTTCGATCAGGCTTTCATGGTGGGTTTGATTATTATGCCAGAACAGATCTCCCTGGCGACAATGAACTTCCTCTAATGTTCCTTCAGGTTATACTTACTCATTTTCAGTACTGACTAGAACAAGGCAGTCTTCTCTAAATTTTATGTATTCTTTGGAAATATTTGTCAATATTTTCATTGATTTTATTAATTTCATTCTTATCTCTGATGTTCTTTTAGGTTATACTCATTCATTTTCAGTATTGCCTTTTTCTGAACGATTTAGGAATTTTATTTTCAGCTTATTTTCATCTGATGTTCTTTGATGTGTTACAGTTTTGATTCTCAGAGAACATTGAATGAGATTGTTTGTGTTAAAGTAATTTCTTTCTGTAATTCTATTGTCTTATTCTAGAGAACTTGTGTTTCTTACGGAGGAATGCAAGTTGAGATTATTAGTCAATCTATATTCTATGCATTATCCAGTATGAATTACAACAGGTTTTTTCAAAATTGACGATCAGCAAAATCCCTTATCCTTCTTCTGCTTTAAGTATTGATATGTTTTGACCATGATCACGCTCTCCTAAACATCTCTGAAAGCATGGAATATATGCCCATTTTTAATTATCAATAATAGGCTAAGGGAAGCCCATTGTAAACACAAATTTTAATCGACCTTCTGTATCTGATTGACTCTGTCTCCTAACATTCACTTAGAACCATGGCCAGTAATGCCTATTTGATTTTGTCAAGATAGCTTGTCACAATAAAATTGGAGGTGTCTCTTGTCTTAGCTATTTTCAACAACTCTAATTTCAAGATCTATTAGAGATATGTTTTTTCGCATTGTCCAGTAGGCCCTTATTCGTTGTTATTGTTAAAATTTTTAACTGATAAAATTCAATTTTAATGAATGAACTGTGATGGGAATTCCAAAAGATATGTCGATTCATTCTTTGTCCAACATTCACATGAAAATAAGTCAATTCTTTGTCCAACTTCTAGTGCATTCATTCTTTGATCTGAATTACTTTCATTCATCTCCAATGCATTTTCATTCAATTCTTGCTGCCATCACATGCAGGACAGTTATAGCGCATCTTGCTATCATTGTTGATAAAACTGTTGGCTTATTTAAGTGGATCATACAACTATTCCGTATGGGACACTTGGGATATTGATTGCCTGTTACAGGACTGTTGGCATACTTTCAATGAACCACGCCATTATCACCAACGGAACTGTTGACCTATCTCATTCAATCATGCCACTATTCTTTTTGATAATATTGGTTTATCTTGCAATTAATTGTGTCATTATCTAATCATTCCACAATCATGACACTGTTGGTTCATGTAATATTACGCCACCTGCTGAGCTCATGTTCACTCTAGTCATGACACCATCCTCTTCAGATAATATCCTGTTACTGTTCTTACCTGACTGTTGGCTAACTGATTCAATCATTAGGATTGTTGACCAAATATGATTCATCGCAAGGGTTGCCATCCCTTCTAAAAATGTTTGTCAAATTCTAATTTCTGTACAAATAAATAGCCATTCCAAATGCACAGTAGTTGATTCATAGCATATAAGAATAAATATCTACTATTGAATCCAATGACCTCTTGAGGATTCAGTTACAAGCTTTGTTGTGGAGCCAAGGCCTTCTTGGGTTTGAATCTGTTGAACTTCCTGAACTTGGAGTTAAGTCTGTTTGAAATGCTGTGTCTCAATTGCCATCTTCTTGTTTGATCTGGCTATTAGCATACTCATCTTTCCATTAACATTGCCTTGCCAGTTTTAAACCAGATCTATTATTTTCTCATCCATTTTTTAACAAAATTGTGGCCACTCTATGCGCTTTCCTGTACTGATAGTAAATACTTTTACCACCAGTGCACACCATAAAATTCAAAATCGGTGCATCCCATCAGAACACTTAAATAATCATATTTTCTTCTTGAGATTTGAATATCTGAAAGCCAAATCTAAGTTAGCACATTCTTCTATTTAGGTCCTCATATCAATGTCAGTACTGCTTTGGAATGTGTCATACGAATATTTGCCCCTGTTACAGTGCCCTCCTGAAGTATGCCTCCAATTCATCAATTACAAACCCAGGGCATACCTAGAACATTTATGGGATGCTTCCAGGCTGTACTTGAAACATTTTTGTCTACCCGACCACTGTTTTAACAACTTAAAAAATTAAAGAATAAATATTAAAAAGTAAATTATAAATGATTTAATAGCATTTGATGGCTAGTTTGTTTATTTTATACATATTATGGTTGATTTTGATTATTTAAATATCATTTTCATATTTTTAAAATAATTTATTTTTAATTATTTTATACAATTCTTTCCAGGCTGGTGCCAAACCTGTGGTTCAAAAAATCAGCCTACACCCATATCTGCACCAAAACCAGTAAAATAGCTTTAAAATGAGAGTTTCACATCACAATTTATTTCACAATCCTGTGCAATTTGAAATAGGACAAGACATTCATCGCAAGCCAGCTCAAATGTCATCATTTAAAAGAAGGAAATCCTCAAGACACCATAATTGTCTTTCTAT
This sequence comes from Sequoia sempervirens, assembly GCA_007258455.2. Lineage (NCBI taxonomy): Eukaryota > Viridiplantae > Streptophyta > Pinopsida > Cupressales > Cupressaceae > Sequoia > Sequoia sempervirens. The sequence goes on along the minus strand of VDFB02317873.1, from coordinate 11,517 downwards.
TTGCATCTTAGCAAGCAGTGTTGTATGCTTAATTCCCTAGGTTTTGATGCTAGGTTGGAGGTGGTACAAGAAAGCTATGGCATTTGGCTGGAGTGATAAGGTCATAGTTGAATCTAGAAACCCATCTGTTTCTGACCACCTCTTAGAGGCTGCATTCACAGAAGCGGATACCAAAGCCATCATGCTAGCAAAGTTTGCACTCATGTCTAATGGTTCAGCAGAGCAGCACATTGACTCACGTCAAGCCAATTTTCATTGGAAGCTACCAAATAAAGTGAAAGGCAATGAGGTATGGGCACTCTTCTTGCATATATACTCCTAGACACAGCTAAAAATGACAAACTCTATTAAATCAACAGATGTACTGGTGTTTGATCAAGAGGCACTGAATGCAAGAGTGGATTATCTATAGAGATGATATCAGAGTAGAAGAAGACAGTAAAAAAACACCACAAAACATGAGAAGTGTGAGAAGTGTTTGGGATGGATTTATTCAGAGCATTGTTAGCAGCAGCAATCGATCTGCTTTGCCAGTTGAACATCAGCTCCTTACTCCTTTGGAGGCTGTGACTGCATCAGAATTCTGCAACTCAAACAAAAATGGGGCCACACTACCATGGCTGAAGCAGAATTCTAAAAAGCATTGGCGGCAATCAAGCTGAACTGATGAGCCTCTTGCACTCAGAGCAGGAGCTAGCAGTGGAAAAAATGAATAATATGCATAGTTGATGGAAACGGATCTGAGCAGAGGACTAGCAGGACTTCAGGAGATTATGAGAGCTGGAGCTCAAGATCGACAATTCTCTGAGTTTTTCTTTCTGATTAACTAAGTTACCGGTTCGGTTTTGGGTTTGGGTTCGGGTTCGGGTTTGAGAACCCGGTTCGCCGGTTCAGTAAAAATTTTTTTGGGGGTTGGGTTCGTTTTGGGTTCGGTAATACAAAAAAATATAAAAATCAGAAATATATAAATATTTGCAGCAGCAATTAAGTTTAGAATACACCACCATATTAATAGTCAAATAACATAGCAAAAATACACCACCACTTTATACTCGAATGTCATGATATAGATTCATTTGGCATATTTTATTGCTTCCTCTTCAAACATAGGATTTGAGAAGTATGTATCCAAATTTTGGATCTAAGAACGTGTTTTGCATTTGTTTGAGCTGTAAAAAGTAGGTATGCACAACTTGCCTAACCTTCATTGTAAGTCCTAGCTGTGGGTTCCTCTCTCTTTCTTGGGTCTGTTTCTTAGCTTCAATTGGCAAAAATTGGTAAGAGACATTGTTTCATGAGATTATTCCTAAGAGATCTATACTCATTTAGGTAGTCCAAATAGCTCTGTCCTACATTCTTCTGTCCCTCTGACCATCTAGGTCTTCTGCTCTATCCAAAATTTAGGCATCAGGGGTCTAGTTACTGATCCTATTATTGTTCTGGTATTATTATTATTGTTGTTGTTTGCAGAGTTAATTGCATCACTGTTCATATTTTCAACATTTGTGTCAATAACTTGGTCAACTGCTGCTGTCCCTGTATAAGTGCATTTAGTTGCTGCTCTATATTAATGTCCTCATGTGAATTTCTTTTATCTTTGTTTGCCATAATTTCTTCTACTTCCAAATCTGCAAATGAAAATCCTTCTGTATTTTCCAAACATTGAAATTGTGGCCTTTTGAGTTCTATCTGATAGCACTTGTTTATTCTATCACTTGGATGCATATGGAGTGTATTTCTACATCAATCTGTTAGTGACCCAACAGGCTAGTAGGAAAACTAGCTTAGATACCAGTAAAATATCCCTAACTGATTTTTTTGTATTTTTGACAAATGTTTGACAAAATATTTATGAACTAAATAAATGCAAGAAATTGATTTACTTTGGTCTAACAACAATTCACGCAGCTATAAAAATGAAATATTAATGGTATTCAATTGAAATTTATCGCAACACAGCTACACACGAAGACAACACATATGTATTTCATGTGTTAGAGGCAAATATTAGGGTTAGAGGGAATAAAATAGTCTTTAAAAGTCAACAAAAGGTCAAAAAATTATTTAAAAATTGCAAAAACATGTTGAAAAAGTCTGCCTGGGCACAAATTCTACCCGGGTTCAAAAAAACCGAACCCTGGCCGAACCCACAGTCAGGGTTTCAAACCCTGGTCGATTTTCGAACCCACAGCAAATTTGATTAAACCGGACCCGAATTTTGAACCCGAACTGAACCTGTATCGTACCCAGGGTTCTCAGGGGCGAACCCGGTAACTTAGCTAATTAATGATGTTGTGTGTATCATGCTTCCATTTTTAAGACTGTTATGATTCTAATTTCTAATATTCTACATTCCTAAGTATGAGAAGCACTTGTGGCATGCTTAATCTTCATAGTTTCATTTATTAGTTTTAGTTTTTCCTGAAGATAACTTACTTGGGAAGGAGTGCATTCCAGTTCTCTCTTTGTGATTTCCATGATTTATGGACACCAATAAAGTATAAACCCTTAGAAATCACTTGAAATACAATAAATGTTGATTTTGAATTGAAATAGAACAGCTTTCAAAATGATAAGGGGCATTAAGTATTAAAATTTGGCAAGGAAGCACCCACATTTGTAGCTAACTCAACATTATTGATAATACGATATGCAAAAATATATTAAAGTGAACTGCAAAATTGGAAGACACATTCTTTGGGTCTTCAAAAACTTGTTAGATCTAAATACAAGACAGAATCAAAGTGCAACACTCTTTAAAACTTTTAGTTCACACAGTTTGACTCATTAAAGCATCTAGTTTACAGATCTAGGTGCTTTAAAATTTTAGAGCTGATTCCTGTGCAATGGTGGCAGCAATACGCAGTAGCATGGACACTTTGGGCATGTCTTGACATGGCTATCTTGACACAGATTTATGATCTCAGCACTAACAGCGCCTTAGTTATGTTTACAAGCATTTTGGTATTCACATGGAGCAGAGCTGTCTACTTTAGATGCATATGCCCTGAAACTTTATAACCAATCATTCATTTGTTTGATGACTAGTAAAGAAAAGTTGTGACATTTCACGATTATTGTAGTTTGTGCTTACTTTTTGACCGTTTCTATGATTGGTAAAGTGCTCCCTTTTAACTACTATGGGATCTTACCCATGGCTTGCATGGCAGCATCAAAGGGTATCTTATCTTTCAAATTTTCCCTAGACTGGGGCATAGCCATGTCTATTGAGCTATACCACAGCCAGAATTGGATGTAGTAGTTATTCCCTGTAGGATATTAACATTGAGAATTTGGACCTGGGGATTTGATATAAAAGAGTTGCAACTGCTAGAGCTTGTTGCAGTTGATGACTCTATTTAATTATCATTTTAGTAGCTTTTTAGCAGGTTTCTTGGCAAATTTTGAACCATGAGAGTTTAACATTTGCCATATATTGTCTTGGATTAGATTGGCTATTTAATTAAATTGTTTATGAGAATTTGCTTTTTCATGACTGCTTTTTTCGCTTAGTGAAGAGACTAAGATCTTAGGTATTTAGTTGTTTTTTGTTGGCTAAATAAGAAACATTATGCAAGGGAGACGTTGTAGACCACTGTCAGGAAGACCTTTGGCTAAAAGCTGTATTTTGAGGGTTTTTCAAATTTCAATAAAATGAAAATCCACCTAGGACTTGCATTTGGCATTATCCTCGTGGGTTCTGCTTAAGCACCGTTCTTGCATAATCAATGTGGAGGCTATACCGATGAGGTTGAACTTCTGTTATTGTTGTAGCAATTTCGCCTGCCTTAAACACTAGACCATTGCTTGTTGGAATATTTTCATAGCTGTAGCTGGATATGCTGGTTTTTATGTTTGTTTTAAGGGAACCATTTTCCTGCTTATAATGAAATGATACCACAAATCAATCATACTTAGGTTACCTGGTTATGCTAAAAATGATATTGTCCTGGATGGTTTATTAGAGTACAATACAACCAACGATTACCTGAGCCTTAAATCTCTAATGCATGTCGAAGACTACAATATCAATTGTTTCTGTCTCAAGATGAATTTGCATAGGCAACCAAAAGTCTGCATTTTCTGTTAAATTTTGGGAATCCAGTAGCACAACTAAGCAAACTTGGTCAATACTGTCATTACTATAGTAGCTTGTTCTTGTTTATTTCATTGCCAATTTATTTCACATAAGTAATTCAATGTGTAATTATAAAACTCAATATCATTTATTCATACAAACTAAAATTTGTACTTATTTACAAAAATAATCAAGTTATAACTTGTTTTCCTAAATAATTACTAATAATTTAATTTTTGTTCACAAGAAAATTGGTATCATTTAAAATGTCTTGCAAAGTAACAAAAACTTATTCTCCAAATTATTTACTACTAGTTAATATGCTTTCAAACAATTGGTTTATTTAATTCAATATAAGTAATTAATTTTCTACCACTACTAAATTAATTTTCTATTTTCAAAATGCATCTAATATTTGACCATGGTCTATAAAACACAATGTTCATTTTCTAATTATACAAATTAGTATTACAAATGATTTAATTTATATTAAAAAAAATTGATATTAATTAACATGTGTTTTCAAAGTAATTGATGCTCATTTTCTGAATTATTTACCCATACTATTTCTTGAAACAGTAAGTTCATTTTATTTAATATAAAAAATTAGTTTCCTACCACTACTTCAATAATTTATTAATTTGAAAATGCATTTAATATTTAGACATGGACTAAATTATTTTAGGAAACACAATTTTTAGTTACTAAAAATCGTAATTATTATTACCTTACTAAAGTAATCTACTATTACTACAAAGGTAATTATATTCATTGTCAAGCAATTGGTTCTATTTTAGCTTACATAAGTAAAACTAGTTCTTTTACATGTAATTTTTTACCTTTGGGTTTCGTTCTTCAATCTTTGTTATTTTGTGGCAGTCCACTATTGGAAAATGATTAGTTTCTATGTTTATCATGCTTGGTTCCTGGTACAAGCATTGATAGAGAATGCTTGCTAAAATTTATCATGTTCACCTATTTTTTTCCTCACTTATAAAGTTGTTTCTGGGATTCAAGTCTATGCATAATGTATTATATCAATGGCGCAGTATTTGACAGACTATGCTCATTTGTTCAATTTTGTCATATGCCTCTACAATTTATTTGCTTATGACCAAAGTAGCAAAAATATAAATAGATGATAAATTTTGCAAATAGCTATAATTCGTCATACAAAAGTCAATGCATAGTTAATGCATTGAATACTATGTCAATAATAGCACAATTGTTATGTTTTATAAGCTTAGAGTTGCACAAATCCTCTAATAGTTTAATATTCATATCAACTCTAGGGAATGCCTATTATGCAATCTCATTAATGCCCTACGCTAAAACATTCAATATGAAATGCATATCACATAATTGCAATTGCGCACGTCTTACATTTCCACTCTAAACACTTGCTATGTTGACAAATAAAATAGTCTAGATGAATTTAGTTTACAAATACAAAAAAATACACATGGCTAAAAAATTCAAAAATATTACACCCAATTCAACATAATAATTATACTAGTTAAAAATAAACTATATTACTCAAGTTTTAACTTGTTGCTATTATTTGCATCTTATATGTTTACTACTTTAAACAAAATAAAATATTTTTAAATTTTAAATATCTTCATTTTCTCAAATGCCTTTCAATTACTAGTCTATTACTTATACATCTATTTTACATATCTTCAATAATAAATAATTTATAACACTTTTAGAAAGTCTAAATGCATTTGGTTTACAAATATTAAAAAAAAAATTATAATTTAAAATACTTTTATATTTTCAATATGTCCATTTTCCAGAATGCTTTTAGACTTTGGACTTGTCACTAATATTTTCATCTTTTGTATCTTCCATTTCCACTCAAAACATTATAATCTTTACAAATAAATATGTTTACTATATACTTTTTTACTAAAATTCACTCATATTCTTTAACAAGCTCACTACAAACTTTGGCCATCTACATTTTGCTTCTCAAATCATATTCTTTCCAATTCCATTCTTTCTGCATTTATGCATTCAATACAACATTCTAATTAAAAAAATTATCAAGTTCAACCTGTTTTCCTAAATAACTAGTAAAAATTTAATTTAGATTCACAAGAAAATTGGTATTTTTTAAAACCTTTTTGCACATACCAACCACTTATTTGCTAAAATATTTAGTACTAGTAAATAATTTTAACAAGCACAATCTACATTTATTAATTGTACTAATTACTATTACAAATTATTTAATTTATATGCAAAGCATAATTGATATTAATACTTAGCTATTCAATTTTCTTCTCCATTTAATACAAAACTTTGAAAAACAATTTATTAGGAGGCAGCAGGGACACAACACACTACGTCACTTGTTTTATTCCAAAATCTACACGTAAAGTATGCGAATATATTTATACTACTAATATTTCATAGGTATGAGAGTCATGATTAGTGTTCTTTTTTATTTTTCTTTTTTCACTTGTTTCATAAATTCGAAATATATATTATTTCATGGTCCTTCATTATCATTTTTAGTTTAATCTAGTGATTTCATTTATATTGACTATGTCAATTCATATGGTTGATTTTTCTCTATTCATTATTCATCGTTTTCACGTATTTTGATTTCTTAATTTATTTATTGTATATTAATCTTGTTTCACTATCTTAAATCTACATATTTTTCTAATTCCTTATATTTTCAAGCATGTTGATTATTGTCATGATTATATTCTAAATTTATTCTATTAATATTATTCATCGTTTTCACGTATTTTGATTTCTTAATTTATTTATTGTATATTAATCTTGTTTCACTATCTTAAATCTACATATTTTTCTAATTCCTTATATTTTCAAGCATGTTGATTATTGTCATGATTATATTCTAAATTTATTCTATTAATATTATTACTAGTTGACAAAGTGGTGAGGTTTGCTAATATTTTTCTAATATTTTTGTTCTATTATATTATATCCTTTGTAAGACCCAAACTATAATATTTTCTAACTAGGAAAGCATTTCAAATTCTTAAAAAGGATGTAGTTCATATACAATTTAAAAAGAATAGATATAATAATGCAAAGTAATGATAATACGAAATATTTGCACCTCTAAATCTAATTTAGGAAAAAAAACTAACATAGTAAAAAACTTACTATTATAAAAATCCAAGCATCTTACAAAGTAATATTAAATCTATCTTTTACTTCAACCTTAATAATGTGTAGATATAAATAAAAATAATGAAAGTGGTTTTGCAAACAACATGAAATTAGGGAAAAGATAAAGAAGAGTGCTCTAATGCATGGGAAAATAGGAAAATAGGAAAATAGCCAAAACAACATCCAACTTTTCTTTGAAATATTTATTTTTATTAATTTTTTTAATAGAAAAACAATATTTTCCATAATTTTTTTTATCAACAGACAAGGTTAATTCAATCTAATCTAATGATTCTATTAAGACTATTAAACGTAGAAAGTATACAATACTTGTCCAAAATTTTCCCACTCATTGAATACCTTTCAAAAGGGTCTCTTTCAATATGTTTATTACAAAGGAAAACCATACCCATTGACTGTCTATACAAAGAAAAATAGTTAGTTATCCATACTTTTGTCAATAAATAAGGGATATTATTTTTTGAATCAATAATATTCAAAAAAAATTATTTACTTTAAAAAAAAATCTCTAAAAGGGGTGTTTTAATCAAATATGATCTATAAATCATCATTATAAGAAGTATTATTCACCAAATATATTGCACTTTGACTATAACTATGAATCCTTCCCAACTTTAGTATCAAGCTAACTTCTTAGCACAACCTTTGTAGCGACATGGGTTACTTCAATATAGGAGCTTAGGTATGGTCTACTTTACCTATATTCTAAACAATACAAACACTACTTTTATTTTACTCATCCAACTTATTTCTACTCAAAAAAACTAACTATATATCCACTAATAGACCTTTGACAATCAAGTCTCAAGCCCGATCAAGATATCCACAAGTAGATGTAAAGCTTTATTTTCAGCTAATCTTTGTTATGGATGAATTACCTAGCCTAAGATAATGTATATATATGTAAAGTATCATTTTACATTAGTTCAATGATATTTTACTTCTTAGCGTGAAAAGAGTTATTATCAAACTAGTTAGCTTTTAGCATACTTAGTAGAGTTTTATTCACACTATTATAATTTAGATGACTTATAGGTTATCTAGACTTTTGTATCACTTCAAGTAGACTCACCAAGTGTCTCAACACTTGTACATAGAGTCTTACATCTTTTTAATAATTGGAGGGGTAGTCAAAGTTTTAATCCTACCTTCTCACCTCTTAATCCTTTCCTTTATAAGCAAGGATATTTCCTACATTTTACATCACATCACATTCTTATGATATTTTCTCATTTTGCATATGCTCATTTGTTGATTGTTTTGAGTTTGGAAGAAAATATTGGTTGCTCCAAGATGGTAGTAGAGCGATCTTGCAACTCTAATTCCTTCAAACAATCATGGGAATAAATTTTCAAGTCATGCATTCAAGAATAAAACTAATATCACCATTACCCTTAAGAGGGCCAAGATAAGAGTTTTGATATATAACACTTGAAAATTCTTAGTATTTTTTGGTTTTCTTGAGACCCAATCGTGAAGGAATGCATAAAAATTTATACAGTCCATACGGATCCATATGTCCATACTATCAAGCATACTGAATTGACTTCGTGTAATAATCTATCATTAATCTTAATATGTGTTTTAGCCCAACCTTTATGTAGTAATAATTTTAATATTATTCATTCCCAATAGTTTTTTAATCATTAAAACATTATTATTTTTGAATTTTGGAACAAGTGTCAAAGAATATTCTATTATTTTTGAGAATATTTTCTTAGCTAATATTAGCATGATGTCATTAGTTTCTTCCCCAAGTTCACCACTTCACCATTGTCTCATTTCAATTTTTGGCTCAACATTAGGAGCCTCATGACTCTCAAGCATATGGATTTCTTTTTGAGTGATTTTTTTCTCATTCTATGTGTTTTTTATCCTCTATCCCAGGGTATATATATTTTTTATAATATGATGTACAAATATATGACACCCAACCCCATCTTTAAGTTTTATGACTCCTTGATATGTTCAATTGTGATAGTTTAGTGAATAACATGAGTTTACCAACATTGTTTAATTATGACATAGAATTATAATAATTAGTGGATAGTACAATTGAATTCTTACTCACTATTATCTTAGAACATCGTGCTAAAATAAGTGTGTGTAATTAAGAATTTATCATATATATTTAAGCTAGAGGTATTGGAGACCATCAAAATTATAATAAAACACGTGAACTTACTATTCTAATTATTCTATGACCTAATTTAAATGATTATGGAGGAAAATGTGCTTTATTAATTATGAACTGAAAAACCAATAAGAAATGTATGTGAGCTTGTGAGATGGAAATTTCTACATGAATCATATGATGAATAAATTTAAATTGATATGGCCTAAGGAATGATGGTTACATAACATAAGTTCAAATTATTTATAAATAATTTTTTTGTTGCTTAGAATTTTTTTTTTTTTGGAAGGAAGCAAAATCTTTGAGGATCACAGAGAAGTTCCAAAAATGTTAATTGGCCTAGCATCATCAAGGGTGAATCATGACAACTCTAATCAATAATAGGCATACCTAATGTGGGTTAATAAGGTAAATTTTATCCATTATATGTCAATTTTCATAGTGAAATTTATTAGATGAGACATTTATCAAAATTCAATTAAACAACACGTAGTTAAATAATTAATCTTAGGTTAGGATTTCGTTATTATTGATGGAAGATTTGAATTTCTAACCTACATAGAGAAATGTAATAAGAATATATATGTATTTGTATCCACCAACTATTGAATTTGATCTTATTGAGATTATGAATAAGTAATTATTATGATTTCTAAACAAACAAATATATATATATATATATATATATATATCCATGATAAGTACCAATGGATAAAAGGGAGAACCATATAGACCTAAATTATTAAATAGTCATTGTAAAGTTTTAATTGCAACCCTATGACCTAGGAAGTAATTAGGGTGTTTTTTTAACATGAAAATCATGCTAATGGGGCTAATTATTTTGAGTTATGCGTGAGTGTGTTTTTGAGAATTAAATGTGTAAAGTCATGTGATTAAGTGTGTATGTGGGATTAAAATTTGTGAACCCTTAATTGAGTTGAATTTCAGATTTATCTTTAAGTTGGTCTTTAAAGGTTGTTGTTTGGTCAATTTTATAGTTATTGGTACAAAAATACACCCCTAGGATTTATTCCTATGGTAAGGGGACTTCTATGACATGTGACATTATATTTGGGGAATGTCATAGCCCTCCAAAATTCCACATGAATGAATGTGGTGAGTTTGATTTCATTGGATGTTGGGAAAGGTGAATTTTCACTCTACCAATGCACCCCCTAAAGTTCATTAATGAACTCAGGAAGAGGATCAAGGATTTAGAATGTGTGAAGCAACTTTGTAAGAGATATTGAGTGGAGTGTACAATTAAACTCCACACCTCCTTAAGTATCACACGTGTGAGATCTTGTGGAAGACTGTGTAGTGAGGAAGGAATAGGAAGGTGATAAGTGTCACCTCCCCATTCAAGGGATTCTAGTGTTGAACCTCTATATTCTTTATTGGATGAAGGGTTTGGTGATTCTTCACATCATTTTTTTGGATTATAATTTGTGTTTGAGCTTAGTGAGTAGGGTGTTTGGAAGGTGTGTGTAGTGTTTTTAATCTACCAAAAATTAAAGAAATCAAGCAAAACACTCAAGATAGGGCGATGAGGAGTTCAAACAAGCATACCAAGTCTCCTATTGTCTAGATTTTCCTAGGATGTTTGATTGGATGTGTGCTCATTCAAAATTTTGGCAACATAATGACACTCCAGTGGAAAATGGGTGAGAGAGATGAAAATGGCCAAGTGTTGGGATAAATAGATTGAAGGGTTTTTTGGATGAATGGCCAGGATTCATTGATAGAGATCAATGGATGAGATTAAGAGTTGAACAAATGAATTATAAAATCATTTTTTAATGTGCATGGAAAGGATAAAAGGAATTTAATATTCCTTGGGAAAGAGAAAAGGAATTTAATATTCCTTAGGAGATGAGAGGAATTAAAAATTCCTCAAAAGGACCTTGGGAAGACAAAAAGGAATTAAAAATTCCTTGAGGGATTGGGAGTTGACCAAAGGGTTGATTAGGCTAGTTGATGAAGGAATAAAGGAACATTAGGTGGATAATGAGGATTAGGAGCCAACTTGCAAAATTTGGAGGATGTGACACATCCTAATAATGGATTAGGAATGTGCACATCCCTAATGATGAGATTAGGAATGTGCACATCCCTAATGATGAGATTAGGA